>CAXKVY010009454.1:0-36253 GCA_964058915.1 Tetropium fuscum | reverse complement strand
TAAACTGAAGTTTTTGAAGGAAGAGTTCGGGCAGTTTCAGTGGCCTCGGGTCGAAGATATAGATATAATAGAAATAAGTTGTATTTTCTTTGGGCCTATTGAGTTGCGCGGCAATGGTCCGTTCGAGGTTAAAAGGTCAGACCTTTTAAAAATAAATACAACGTTGCAAGCCGAGTTTTAAGTCTTAAAAAAGGCTAATATATAAAATATTTTTGGTTTAGTCGGATTTTTTTACGTTATTTAAAAAGAAAATTTTATTATGTAAGGTACTTAGGTTGCCCGAATATGAACACTGTCCCAATTATGGGCACCCCAATCAAATTTTTTTTTCTGGTCTACCTAATAAGTACCTGAGAGTTAGTTTATTAAGTTGTTTTTGTGCTTTACACTTTTTGTTACCTCAAAAATATATCTATGTTCATGAAATACCAACTTGTAATTTACCTACTCCTGCAATCCATTTATTATGTACCCGTCAAAAGCAAAGTTTAAGTTGGTTAAGTATGCATACCTACCTAATTTCACTATTAAGTTCAATACAAGGTTCAATATCTGAACCCACAGGGAAAGTATAAAAAAAGAAATACTGGGAAGTGTAAAAGAAGTACAGGAAGTATCAAGGAAGTATGGGAAGTATAGAGGAAGTACGGGGATTATAGGGGAAGTATAGAGGAAGTATGGGAAGTATCGGCATTTTGGGAAGTAGTGTACAAAATTTAGATCAGCGGCTTACCCCTCGCAATAATGACACACTTTTGTATTGTCACAAAATTCTGAGGTTTTTCTACTACCAAAATTCTGTTAAAAGAAAACCATAGATACAGCCAAAACCACCATATCTTTTTTACCAAAATTTTTCGGCAGGAACGCCATTTATGTACGACTATGATACGAAATGAGAGAGAACTTGTCACTTGTGGTCGTTAATAAAAGCCATAGTCAAAACAGTTTAATTGAGAACAAAGCTAGAATTAGATTAATTGAATTTAATTAGGTACATGCCGTTAACACGACAGTAATAAAAGTTCAATAAATAAACTATTACAAAACAGTTAAGTGTTTGCCTAGCTAGCTATTTGCCTTACTCCGTACTTATTTCATTTCCAATATTTAAATAATTCTATAAACATTATACCTATATTTATTCTACCAGCATGTAATGCCGGCTATTATTCACGAAGGTAAAGTTTCAAATCGCACTAGGTCACTAGTGAATAGATTATATGCGAGTAGAATAAATACTATAGGGTCTACTTTATCTGTGACTATAAATAATTTATAAAACAATTAATTAATTAAATTAAAAAAATTTAAAACAATTTTTGTACAATTTTAATAACACTTGACTATTAATTTTAGATGATTTTCGCAGCTTCCGTAATTTATGGCGGTTTACATATAACAAATAATTAAAATTTTGACGTGTAAAACCGTATAACAATTTCAAACTTGAACTAGCTAATCATTTGGAAACATTTTACCAAACATTTCGTAAACTTTGACTTGGTTCTTGATAGTGATTGATCAATTCACCATTGTAACCATTGATCAAAACCAGTAAATAGTAGAATTACTCACTGCAGCGAATAATAGATAACATTATCTTTGAGGGAAGATTATTAAAGAAAATTAACATAGGTGTAAAGCCCAAAAAGTCAATGGTTATAAAAATTAACTCACCGACAATAACAGTGGTAACCCCATCCTTGATGTCCTTGATTTCCTTGGCATCGGCGTTGCCCACATTTATGAAATCCGAAAGAGATAAAGAAGAGGCGATGAGGCGCCTCTTTTCCTCAAAATTCAGATAATCCAAGCTGTTGCTCCTCGTAGGGGCAACAATGGCCACTGTTTTGGTCTTGGGAGGAGGGTTGCTGCCGTTTTTCTCGTGCATCGCGAACAGTTTCCAAGGCACAGGAAAAAACTCACTGACAGACCGAGACTCGACAGCACCATAAAAATTCACGAGGGAATACCTGAGCACAGGTATAAATTATTAGTGACCACCATCTTATAGGCAGCAAGCATTAAAACAACACCTGTAGGAACGTCCAACGGCCGGCCGAGGGGCGCTAGAGGAAACTGTAAACACACGCGCACACACATACGATGGAAACGAAAACCGAACAAAAACAATAATAATTCCTTTCACGGAGTACGCGGTTGAGGGATCACGAGCACAGGCTGCTGCAGAATCGATGAAATCATTTTGCATTTGCGATTGATGCACATGTACAAGACATACTTCAAACGCCGTTCATTGAGCCCGACCAACCGCCTTCAGTACACAGACACAGACAGAGAGTACATTTAAACTAAACGTCGAATAAAGAAGGTACCCAGATCGTACGCCGACGAAACAGAATACAGTGGTCCGAGTATCGCCGATGGAAGGGAACGTATCGAGAAAATTTGTGGCCCAATAATGTTTCAATAAATAACTATAAATATACAAAACACACACAGCCGTTTCTATATTATGTAGCGTTCAATAAGGAAATTTATGACAATAGCGCGGAACCTTTATCGCTTTGGAAATATATGATTATTCGGAAAATAGTTATTTCCAACCTAAGTGCGAGCTTCAAGGCTTCAATTGTTATTAAACAAATAGTAAAAAAACATTTCTTTATACTTTCGCTTATACCGTAAGTGTCGGATTGCAGAAATGGTTAGATAGTATTTATTCGGGGGTAAATACGATAAGAGCTCAGATTTACCCGGATATTTTTGGTTTGTTTTCGAGTACCTATTATCGTGGCAATTTAAGGGCAGCTGTTGCGAAATATTTTGTTGGCGTTAAATTAATTTAAAAAAATCAGGATCAAAATCTACTATAAAAAAGACAATTTCATGAATATAATATGTATATCTAAATATCTAAAATATGTAATAAACCTTAAAAGCAATTGCGTTTTTTTATTAAAAACCCAGTTAGCATATACATGTCTATTTTATGAGGGCCGCAGGAAAACCTTCAGTTTTAAACCATAACGTAGTTGGCCGACGATATAATCTGTCACTACTGATAAACAATTGTATTGTTTTACAGATGTAAAGTAACATTTTGCAATTGTTTGTTAATAAGACGTTTAACGTTGTTTAAAGTAATTTGGCCATAAATTTGGTAAGAAAGGCAATAAATTTGGTTTTGCTAGTGATTTAAAAAATATATATGTCAACTGAATAAAACACTTTATCCAGTGCACCTAGAGTGGAAGAAATGAATCTGGTCTACAAGTAGTAAAACCGAAAACTCTTGTTAGCAAGGCTATATGCCTAATTTTTTAGTAGTTATAACTTGATAACATGTATCTGTTTTAAATGCAATACATTTATTTGTTTCAAGACCTATTAGGTACTACTTGTGCTCAAAAAATCAAAGTACCATGAATGACTTATCATCACCATATTATGAGAACAGTTATCAGAATTATTATCGCACACTTAATGCATAATGCTAACCATTAATTAAAACTTAATATAAAGACATGCCAATAGATTATTATATTTCTTCCTATTTATTAAGCCGATAGTACTTTTGTGTTCATAACTGGGATTTTTTATACGAGTGGAATTGTCGTTATTAAATTTCCTATCAACCAACTATGTGAACCAAATTATCACAAAATTGTTTTTGGCGAAGTTATACTGCAAGAAAAGCAAAAAAGGCATCTGTGACTTACATTTTTCAATAAAAATACATGAAAATTTGAGGTTTATATAAAAAATATATAGACCAAAAAATTAAAAGGCATGTTATAAAGAGCAAGAAAGGATTTGTTGTTAAAAAAAATTACATTATTTTTTTACCCATATTTTTTTACAAAATTGGATTTTGCCAAATAAACAAATTCAAATAACTAACTCAATTTTTCATATAAAGAAACGAAACCAATTGCACGTTAAAGTGCATAATTTTCCAATAATTAAAAAAAAAGAATATTGCCATATGATGTTTCTAAGAGTTGTTATAAATGTGTTTAGCATTTGTTCAATTTACACTCATTTTATTTACTTGGAAATTTGTTTTTATAGTTCTATGGAGTGTCTGTTATTATTGTTAACAGGTTATAGATTTTTAAATGCATAAATGTTTATTTAAATAAATAATTGGTCCATACAATTTTACGTATAACAACGGTAGCAAAGCATTGATTGGGTTACATAATATATTCAGTCGGCAATGGGCTTGCCTATAAGAACCAAGTGCGCTGACAGATTCTTTTATTATCTCGTTTATTTAAATATTCAATATTTTAATACCAAATGCATACATAAGTAGTTAAAAATACTACTTTGAAAAACATTTTATTACGTAATATAGGTACATAATATAGGGTTTTACTGTCACTATCAGTCGCATCGTCAATATCCGCATATAGGTATGTCATAAGATTAATCTTCAATGATGTCATTTCTAATGTTTTAATTTTTCTCTTGTTCCAAGTTCTGGGTAATTTCTTCTAGTCTCTCGGAATTGTTTATTAATTTATCTAAATTATCTATAATATCATCTATTGAAATAAAACGTTTTCTATTATTTTCTTTTGATAAAAATTTCGACTGTGCTTCTGATTTTATTTTTATATATATATTTTTTTATTTAATTTTACTATTCTAACAGAATTTACATTCCAATTACAGGGTAGGAACACATAGTATTCATAGTAATGTAACAATAAAGTTACAATATATATATATATATATATATATATATATATATATATATATATATATATATATATATATATATATATATATATATATATATATATATATATATATATATATATATATATATATATATAGATATATATAAATATAAATATATATATAAAGATTTCATGTACCTTCTGTATCAACTCGATCCACATCACTCTTATTTGCACAAATCTAAAACGAATGTGTTAAAATTTGCACCTACATGTTATGTGCAGTAATTTTAGTAGAATAGAACGTAATATTGATATATTTTCTTGTTCTGCAAGGGAATTAAATTTAGTACTCCACTGCTTTGTAGTTCTTGCTGAAATGTTGTTTTTTCTTTTTTCCTTCTTTCTCTATTTCTATCTTATATATATATATATATATATATATATATATATATATATATATATATATATATATATATATATATATATATATATATAAGATATATATATATATATATATATATATATATATATATATATATATATATATATATATATATATATATATATATATATATATATATATAAGATAGAAATAGAGAAAGAAGGAAAAAAGAAAAAACAACATTTCAGCAAGAACTACAAAGCAGTGGAGTACTAAATTTAATTCCCTTGCAGAACAAGAAAATATATCAATATTACGTTCTATTCTACTAAAATTACTGCACATAACATGTAGGTGCAAATTTTAACACATTCGTTTTAGATTTGTGCAAATAAGAGTGATGTGGATCGAGTTGATACAGAAGGTACATGAAATCTAACTTTTGCTAATATTGCGAAACTGTTAATTTGTTATTTAGTAATTTATGTAGATATATCGCACTATTAATATCTCATCGATTTTGTAAATATGTAAAATGAAAACGATTTAACAGCAAATTATGATTTAAGCCAATGGGAGGGTAAATATCATCAGAAGAATATATATTTTAAAAACTTTCATTGTATACTTTCAATATTGGCACCATGTTTTATAGCATTGATTCCATATTAATGGCATATTCCAATTTAGAACGCACAAATGTGTTAAATAGTAGTGTAGGAGAAAGTCTCAGAGAAACCATGAGCATTTCTAATAAAGTTCGATATTAGGAGGAAATTAGTGATTCTATGTTTGGTAAAGGCGAGCTTGCTCTCGAAAATAATGCCAAGATCTTTTACTGACTCTAAGCGACTTAATGTTGCGCTGTGTTGTTTATAATCCGAGACAATTGTTGTTTTTTTCCTCGTGAATGAAACGATATTATACTTTCCAATATTTAATGGCAATTTATTTACTAGGCGCCAGGTTTCAATTTTTATAAGATCGGATTGAAGCATATCACTGTCGGAAATTGATTTGATATTACAAAATATTTTTATGTTGCCAGCATACAGTAATGAGGCTCAACTCAGATCATTGTTAAAGTCATTTATAAAGATAATGAAAAATAAGGGACCAAGGACAGATCCCTGGGGAACAATGATGTAAACCTTGATATTGTACAAATTGGCGTCTATGAAATAATTAACTTGTCAGGAAATTAATAAAAGTGGTTGAAAACCCGAATTTTTTCAATTTGATCAGAAGTATACCATGATCCAGTATGTCAAAAGCTTTAGAAAAGTCCGTATCTAACTTTCGCTGATATTGCGGAACTGTTAATTTTGTTATTTAGTAATTTATGTAGATATATCACACTATTAATATCTTTGATTTTGTAAACTTGTAAAATGAAAACGATTTAACAGTAAATTATGATTTAAGCCATCAACAATCACATCACATTACATCAACCTGGTCACTAAAATCAAGAAATTCAAATATAATATATACTGAGTTGCAAAAGTTAAATTGATATCAGTAGATCGTTTGGAGTCGAAACCATTTTGACTGTCCGATATTTGTTGTGAAATTTGTGGATAAATAAAATTAAACGAAACAATTTCAAATAGTTTGCCAAAATTATTCAATAATTAATCGGGCAATAATAAATTATCGGGCAATAATTGTACCCGATAAATAATGTGCAATTTAATTTTTTATTTCCCTTTTTGTACTGGATAGGGCTGGAACCTTTGATGTAACTATAACACTCGGAGTAGTTTCCACAAACACCAAAACACTTTCACTTCGCTCGACGCGCGTTTCGCCAACCAAGTTGGCATCATCCGGAGACGATTAAAACTGAGTTTTAATCGTTTTAATCGTCTCCGGATGATGCCAACTTGGTTGGCGAAACGCGCGTCGAGCGAAGTGAAAGTGTTTTGGTGTTTGTGAAAACTACTCCGAGTGTTTCCCTTTTTGTGAACAGGGCAGATCTTTGACATTTTTCATTTTTCGTGCAAAATATTAGTTTATATGAATGCTAAATGACCTACAAGTACGTTTGAACGAATGGAAAAGGCTGGCAACCCATCCGGTTGACTAGTAAACGTTGGTTTAATTCCTTTAATACCTACTGAAAGCTTGCAAGACATAATTTACTGTTACATTAGGTAAAGTAATATAGCAATTAATTGTTATTATTTAGATTATCGTTTGTTAAATAGTTAGAAGAGTCATGTTTGGTAAAACCTGATGTAAAGTGGCCGTTAAATGTATTTATTGTATTAAATGTATTATATACCATTTCATTTGGAATTGTTGTAGTTTGCCTTCTAGTAGTGATAAAACACCAAAAACTTGACAAAGGGTCATCAAATGTAATGAATACAAATTTGGTTTGAGGTTATATAAAGCAACAAAATGCACAGGCCTTGCGGAATCGTAGCGTATTCGATGGAGATCGTAAATTGCATCTTATGCTAAAGCTGATCTAAATGTACGATAATATATATTTGTACTGAGAACAAGAAGCAAGGTGGCTATTTTCTATGTACAAGATCCGTTAAGTAACATCTGGTGTTGGTAATCGGCGAACTCAGTGGATTTTTATATATTGCTAAGTGCGATAATAACGCAAAAATCTTAGGCAAAACCATTTAATTAAAAACAGTAGGTACGAATTATTATTATTTTTATCAGCTATTTAATTACAGTATTATTTCTATGTATCATATTGCAAAAATCAGTAAGTATTACGTAGTAAGTCTATTAGTACAGATTAAAAATGTTGGACGGAAAATGTTGGCATGTCTCGTTTTGAGGTAATTAAAATATGTTTTGTAAATGTAATTATGTAAAGGCAGTATAATAGGGAAGGCAGTATATATTACTACGTTTTATATGGAGTAATGACATAATGATTATTATATGTCATAATGGCGCCATATCATATCCAATAGCGGTAGTTAATTATATTGTAATTGGTTAATATCCTACTAGCTAAAAGCGAATGGTTATTCAAATGTCAATGCTCCCACCAAGAGAGCGATATGCGGCACAATTCTACAGTAATAATTCAAAAATATTGCATTTTTTATTAGTTGTACATATATTTTCTTAGTTTCTCCCAGAAGGATATCCATACTCACGATCGGCATGATCCTCGGCCACAGCGTACGTGAGCGGTGGTGAGATTTTTTTGCTTTCTCACGATGGAAATTATTCATCTTGCCTCTTTGAATGAGCTTATGCTGCTATTTTAGAAAACAATAGTGTGATACGGGATATTTTTTATGTATTTTATAAGTAATAATACATTTTTTGCAGCTACGTTTCAATAATTATATTACATATTATAAGACGGAAATGTCGTGAATGACATCACCGTTAATATGTAATAATAATTTAAGGACGTCTTTTAATTTTAGCAAAATATTAAAAGCCGTCCATAACAATTTGTTATTCAATAAACTATAATGTCTTGTTACTAACTATGGCATATTTGACGTTCTATTTTGCGAAGTTTTGCCAATGAGCAAGTCAGACTCTGGCAAGCGTACTATCATATTCCATTCCATTCAATGCGGTCACCACAACTCGAGTATCTTTGTCCCACTACGGACATAGAAGGAGAAGATCATCAGAACGTGGACGCGATCGACCCAAAGCGGGATAGACAGTGCGTGTAGCTATGGTGATGTGCATTCTCTCCCGACAGGCCCGACTCGCCGACCCCTCCTCAGTGGTGCATGAGAATTAGTTTTCATCCCCTTTTTAGATAGCCCGGTAGTACACGGTCACAGGTAGAAAAATTAGTGTGTAAGGTGCATTGCATACCAGACGTCCGGTATCTATCGGACATCTTTATCACGGTACATATTCTATCGATATGCACGGAAGGTATTTTTTTAAACTACCCCCTAGAAGTATCTCGACTGAAATGGAATATTGGAAATTTTGGTCGAGTAGGTTTCCGGGAAAGATCTACCAAAACATTTTCGAATATCCCTCACATTCCGTTATACCTAAAGTGACATACTTACGTTCCGTTTTTAATGGGACTGTGTTTTAAAACGTTCCTTTGTCCCCAAGAGATCATCTAGAGGCAAAAATACCCCGTTCCTTATTTTTATTAGTTATTGGGATATAACAAAACAAGATCTCTCACACATGTCTGCATTAGAACGGGTTTTGAAAATGTATGAACCCTATAAACTATTTTATAATATTGAAAATTCCAAAAAAAATATTGATAAAAAACCCAAAATCAGATTTTTTCTTTGTTTAATCCAGCACGCACAAGCAGCCACATTTTATCAGGATATTTTAAAAATCTCAGAACAGA
The DNA here is from genome assembly GCA_964058915.1 of Tetropium fuscum. NCBI lineage: Eukaryota > Metazoa > Arthropoda > Insecta > Coleoptera > Cerambycidae > Tetropium > Tetropium fuscum. The sequence continues at coordinate 26,883 of CAXKVY010009454.1, read as the reverse complement.
CTCAGAACAGAATACAGAACAGGCTACAGAAATATTTGATGATTTTTTTTACCGAAATTGATTAATGACTAATCAGGCAGCCGAATGTTTCCAGGATCAGATGTTCGAGATCATTACCAACAGAGAATATTAGAATTCAGCCGGGTAACGCTACGCTAAACGTTAAAAAATAATGGACCTAATGAACGACAAAGAATTTATTAAACGCGAAAGAGGTGGGTTAAACTATCCACTTTAAAAGTAACAATTTAAATGACAAAAACTTTCCACAATTATTCAATATCATGATTATGTTGTCCGCCTGAAATCAAAGCTCCAGTAGAGAGGATGTTCTCGTTAATGAACAAAATGGATGACCATGGACGATTGAAAAGACTCAATTGCAATTGCCTGTTCTGAAAGCAATGTTAATAACTATAAGGTTAATATAAATATATGTCTATGTTAATATATAACCTATATCTTGCCAAGATTTCATCCCTACTTATGCGAAGCTTTCGCCTGCTCTGAGAAATATAAATTAGTTTAAAATTAGATATTAGATTCAATAAAACCAATAAAGATTGTTTGGTACGATATTTTGTGTTTCTATTGATTATTATTTGATTTTTCAGAATTTTTAAAACATGTCCCGCCGCCATTGTTAGATTTTTTCATTAGAGTACTTTTAAATCTCTAGTTTATAACACAACAGTAAAACTATTGAAGATTTGCGGGAATGAATACCTACTTACGCTAACAGAAAATATTCATTTCTGTCAAATCCTCGAAGTTGAAGCTTCCTAGAAAAGATTTTTGTTTGCACTTCATTGCTAAAATGTAAGTATAACCCACTTTATATTGTTTTCCAAAAATCATAGCATGCATAGGGCGAGGGGATGGTTTTCTGAAAAGTATATTTTTTCTTTTCTTTTTAACATCAATTTTTGGTGGGCATTAAATTGCCAAAGTTCTATTACAATATTTTAACCGGAAATATTTTGTATTAACGTTTTTTACCAAGCATAATGCCGGCAGCGAACTTCGCGACATGGTTTTACAATTCTTGTTTTTCCAACAAAGGTATTGAAGATGCAGATAATATAAAAACCCGTTATAATCCTCAATCTTCGGTATACAACATTTATAGAACCTATTTTTCGGATTAAATTATATCGTTACTAGGCCAGTGAATAGGGAAAAAAATTAACATTAATCCTAACATTTTTGAAACTTTGTCGCCTGTTGAAGTACCAACCACAAGAAAACTATAAAATTTTGCAACGCCATTCAAGGTCGGCAACATTGTTAAAATCGCAAAAAGTTAATTTAAGCAATATCTCGACGAACAAAAATGTAACATCGCTGCAAATTTGATAGAATTTGTATTGTAATAATCAAAATATAAAGCTACATTTGAAGCACCTTATGACTCGGGCATACTAATTAAATATCAATAATGAACATTTTTGCATAGAACATTGCAAACATATTATTAACATGCTTGCAAAACTACAGTGTTCCTGCTAAAATCGCCTTACATGACTATGAAAGTTTGCAACCCTATCGGATGAAGGCGCGGTCCATTTTTTTAAATTTAGAACTTACCTGATTATTATTTACCTAAAAAAGATATACCTAAAAAAGATATATAAAAAATAGTAACATTTGTATCGGCGGATTGCAAATGATCGCATCTGTAAGTGAAACGCGCTCTATATTTTGCAGTAACTCCCGACGTCGGCAGATTAATAAAATTTGCAATAAATAATTTGTCGCAAAATTTTTATTATCAAAATAAAATTAACATCACTGCAACTTTTACATCGAACTCTATGGACTTTGTGAAATGTTCATTCTAATTTGCAAATCTTCATGTTAGTGGCATATTGCTATAAACAATATGCCACTGTCTAAGATTAGCAAAATGGTCTAAAAAAATTTATAACACGCCTGCAAAAATTAAATTAGTGCGATTATATAGTTTTTAGTAGAACGGTAAATTTGCAGTCAATAGGAAGTTGAGCAACATAATAATTATGATAACGATGGTGCGGAAATATTTATCGAATATACCGATGCCTAAGGAATCATTACTTCCACATAGTGGCACAAAAGCCATTGAAAAATATTACAACCATATGTACTGAAACAAACCATCTTACTAACATGTTTATTTTTTAAATTTATGTTAAATTTACACGTTTTCATGTCTCATTCTTTTTCGAGATGGCGATTCACAATCACGATTCACAATCAAGGATCTTTCGGCATCCGATGTTTCTTCGTATCTATCCGCGTAAGTATCTTGGTAAGTATAATCATCATCTTGGGACAGCTCGTCCTCATCCTCTTCGATATCATGTAAATCCAGAGGTTGACCTTTTTGGTTGTTTTGGGTCAGCCAACGCTCCATTTGGAGCTCTGGTTCATCATCCCCTACGTCATATTCACTGAGCTCGTTTCTTTTTGCGTATTCGCATGATTGCCCATGGCAAAAGTAACATGCTTCCGAGCATTTTAAACCGCTCTTTCGGCAGCTGCACCGTCCAGAAACGCAACCTTTTTCGCACCTGCATGTTACGAACTGGAGCAATTCTGAGGGAGCAGCTTCTTTTATAGTCATGACTGGCATTAGGCCGCATTAGATTCTGCAGGTTTTTCATTACCTAACCAATGCTGGACTTGATGGTATACGCGTAATGAATGTTGCCGAGCAGCAGCTGTTGTTGGTGGCATACTGGGCAGATTGAACTTACTTTTAGTCACAGATTGTCCGAAAGCGATTGAGCACAAGTCATCTAGAGTGTTGACATTACTTCCTTTGTATAAGACAATAGTAATATGTTCGCCTGCATTTGCAATAGTATCAGGATCAGCTTCAGGTTCGTAGAATTTTTTGGCATGATCATACAAACTTCTATTTTTAAGAATAAGCGATGGTAGTTTGAGCATTCCAATACCGACGTAGTGTCACATCCACTGAACGCGTGACACAACAAAATAATTTGTGCTAGTTCTGGATTTTTTAAATTTTTTGTAGAGAAATAACACGTTTTCTTCTGTTTTCCCTTCCCGGGTTTTACGAAGTAGACGTTGGAGTGTTTTTCTTCTGCGGTTCCTGTAAAAATTGCCAATAAATCTGTATCTTCTCCAACGATAAAAACTGATTCATAATCCTGTGATTTTTCCAATGCTGTTGCCACCATAAGTTTATCAGCGTCTTCGTTATCCTGCTTTACAGTAAATTCCACCTTCTGAAATTCCTTCATTAGAAGAGTAATCAAACGGGACTTGTTGTTTTCGTTCGACAGAAACTTGGATTGTGTAGTTGTCACCTTCATGTATTCGTCAAACAATGTTTCTGGAGCAACTGCCTTTGATGATCGCCGATATCGCTCAGCTGACTTCGTACCCTTCTGTGAGATGTCATTTGAATAGCTGTCGAACACGATGGTGACATCACCATTATAATGATTCTTTAAATACTTCACGTACTTCTCGCCGCAAATCGAACCATTTTGCTAATCGTAGACAGTGGCATATTGTTCATAGCAAAATATGCCACTGACATGAAGAGTTGCAAATTCGAATGAACGTTACACAACGCCCATAGAGTTCGACATAAAATTTGCGTGATGTTAATTTTATTTTGGTAGTAAAAAATTTGCGATAAATTTTTTATTGCAAATTTTATCAATGTGCCGACGTCGGGATTTACTGCAAAATTGAGAGCGCGTTTCACTTACGGATGCGTTCAATTGCAATCCGCCTGTACATATGTTACTATTTTTTAGAATCTTTTTTAGGTAAATAATAATCATTTAAGTTGTAAATTTAAAAAAATGCATCACGCCTTCATCCGATAGGGTTGCAAATTTACATGGTCATGTAAGGCGATTTTAGCAGGAACACTGTTAGTAAGCATGTTAATAATATGTTTGCAATAATTTGATGCAAAAATGTTAATTATTGATAATTAATTATTATGCCCGGGTCATAAGGTGCTGCAAATGTAGCTTTATATTTTGATTATTGTAATACAAATTTTATCAAATTTGCAGCGGTGTTACATTTTTGTTCGTCGAGATATTGCTTAAATTAACTTTTCGCGATTTTAACAATGTTGCCGACCTTGAATCGAGTTGCAAAATTGTATAGTTTTGTTTGGATTGATACTTCATCACATGACTTAGTTTCAAAAATGTAAGAATTAATGTTAATTTTTTAGTTTTCACGTCTCTATTTACTGGCCTATACCGTTAAATTATATCAGAATTAGTGGTTTTGAGGCGAGCAATTATATAAAAGCTTCATATAAGCTTGGTAAATTAAATATATTTTGAGTTAAAGTATCGTAATAGAACGCTGGCAATTTAATGCCCACCAAAAATAGATGTTAAAAAGCAAAGCAAAAATTAATATTTTTTTAATTTAGAGCCGCGCTTTATATAATTGCTTTAATAGATAAAAGTACACAATTGTTTAGCTTTAAAGATAGCTGACAATTAGTCTCTTCAGAAATAAATCTGCTTCCGAAAATAAGCTAACAGAACCTAGTTTATTCGCCGTCGAGACTGTTTATTTATGGAAAAGAAGAATTCGTCGTATCGTATAGAGCGAATTCCAATGTCAATGCTTTTTCTTATAATTTTTACTAAGTGTATTTTTGGCTATTATGTAGGATTTTTGATACATTTATTTGCTTAGAATAAATAAGTAGTAATTGTTTAGAGTAAGATGAAATAATTACGACATCTCAATCAATATTTTCACTTTTCAATATTAATCATAATTTGTCATTTTAAGAATGGATGTATTGTCTGAGAAGTTATAATTCTTCAGCAATGTACAATAATGTACATGCCGTTCTTTTTCAACATACCCCTATACACATCTCCGGACTGAATGGGAATATCTCTGTAAAAATGTTGTCAAGTGGGTTTTCGGAAATGAATTACCGTTCTAAAATATTTTCGAATTTATATAACTTCTGATTATACTAGAAATTATCATATCTTTTTTTATTTAAGTGGACTACCACGATTATTTCGATAGGGCCGTGAAGATGGCCCCGAAAAATGACCGGGTAGAGGAAGTGGCTCTAATTAGTTAGACCATCGTTAGACCACATAAGAACACCGATTAGTGACGTTTGACCACCTTTTATTATTGAAAAAATAAATTTTTGGGGCTAACTTCACGCAGCCTAACATTAGCATAATATTTTCATGTTGTGTCCGGTTCATTATAAACGACTTTATTTAAAACATGCTAATTTTTCCCCACCCCTAGGGATGTTCACGGGAGCCCTCAGCTTTGGGGTATCACTCAAAAACCATTTTTTTGCAACTATCTCGGTTCTGAACGGTGCTACGAAACAAAAGATGTTTTCAAATTACCAAAATTAAATATAAGCAATTGTTCTCTATCTAATTTTTTTAAAGTTCTCTATCTCACATTTTTACGTAGTATTAATATTCTTGGAGGTATAGGCGGGGGAAGTAAAACATTGTATCGCATAATTTCTGAATACCTTCAGGAAAATGTTTTCAAAATAATTTGGATTGTTTCCTGTTGCTATCAAAAGCGAAGCTGCTCCACAAGAACTATTGAAAACAGTAAGGGGAAAAATTGATAATGTCCAAAAACGGTTTATAATGAACCGAATCCAATAAAAAATCTTAATTACCTAAGTTAAATCCTTTGCCCGATTTAAAACGATCTTAATCTGCATGACCTATTATAGCTATAATCAATCCTATTCGATGAATTTACTCCACGTGTCTCATGTTTCGCGAGTTCAGAGTAGACTACCGTTTCCTTTGGATTAGTGTCGCATAAAGCTAAATGGATTAGGATTGAGATTCTTCTATTTTTTCATTGATTCTTCTTTAGACAAAAAGACAACTAAAAACAACTACAAACGTCGTCCTAGACAACTAAAAACTTCGTCCATAGGTTGGTAACTTCGTCCATAGTAAAATATCGTAGGGTGCAGAGGTTGACAGGATGATTTTACAAAATACTAATTTTTGCTTTGCTTTTTAATATCTATATAAATCAAAATATAGTGAATTTACCAAGCTTATATAAAGCTTTTATATAATTGCTCGCCTCAAAACCACTAATTCTGATATAATTTAACGGTATCGATATAATTTAATCGGAAAAATAAGTTCTATAAATGTTGTATACCGAAGATTGAGGATTACAACGGGTTTTTATATTATCTGTATCTTCAATACCTTTGTTGGAAAAACAAGCATTGTAAAACCATGTCGCGAAGTTCGCTGCCGGCATTATGCTTGGTAAAAACGTTAATACAAAATATTTCCGGTTAAAATATTGTAATAGAACTTTGGCAATTTAATGCCCACCAAAAATTGATGTTAAAAAGGAAAAAAATATACTTTTCAGAATACCACACCGTCACCCTCTGCATCCTACGATTTTTGGAAAACAATATAAAGTGGGTTATACTTACATTTTAGCAATGAAGTGCAAACGAAAATCTTTTCTAGAAAGCTTCAACTTCGAGTATTTGAAAAAAATGAGTATTTTCTGTTAGCGTAAGTAGGTATTACGTAGGTCCCCGCAAATCTTCAATCGTTTTGCTGTTGTGTTATAAACTAGAGATTTAAAAGTACTCTAATGAAAAAATCTAACAATGGCGGCGGGACATGTTTTAAAAATTCTGAAAAATCAAATAATAATCAATAGAAACACAAAATATCGTACCAAACAATCTTTATTGGTTTTATTGAATGTCTAATTTTAAACTAATTTATATTTCTCTGAGCAACAAATTTCTTATTAATTCAGGCGAAAGCTTCGCATAAGTAGGGATGAAATTCTTGGCAAGATATAGGTTTTATATTAACATAGACATAGATTTATTAACCTTATAATAGTTATTAACATTGCTTTCAGAACAGGCAATTGCAATTGAGTCTTTTCAATCGTCCATGGTCATCCATTTTGTTCATTAACGAGGACATCCTCTATACTGGAGCTTTGATTTTAGGCGGACAACATAATCATGATATTGAATAATTGTGCGAAAGTTTTTGTCATTTAAATTGTTACTTTTAAAGTGGATAGTTTAACCCACCGATCTCTTTCGCGTTTAATAAATTCTTTGTCGATCATTAGGTCCATTATTTTTTAACGTTTAGCGTAGCGTTACCCGGCTGAATTCTAATATTCTCTGTTGGTAATGATCTCGAACATCTGAGCCTGGAAACATTCGGCTGCCTGATTAGTCATTCATCAATTTCATCAATTTATTTGTTTTGTGAGAAGTAATCTTGGGTTTGTAGCATTTCATTACATAGAGAAATAAACAAATAGACGAATAAGAAGATAATAATAATAAGAGATCCTTCTTATTCGTCTATTTGCTTATTTCTCTATGTAATGAAATGCTACAAACCCAAGATTACTTCTCACAAAACAAATATGAATAGCAAAGAATTTCAAAGCTAATTCGACTTCCCTAACCACCCCGCACCACGTCTTTCCTAGTGCGGGCTTATACCCTAACCACTTGCATTTTAAAAATTGGTATCTCGTCTTTAAGCAAGGTCACAAGGTCACGACATCGCAGTTTTCTTAACTAAATAGGGGATAGGGTCTATTTCAATATATATATATATATATATATATATATATATATATATATATATATATATATATATATATATATATATATATATATATATATATATATATATATATATATATATATATATATTGTGAAAAGTAATCTTGGGTTTGTAGCATTTCATTACATAGAAATAAGCAATAATTTTATTAAAATTGCTTATTTCTATGTAATGAAATGCTACAAACCCAAGATTACTTTTCACAAAATAAATATGAATAGCAAAGAATTTCAAAGCTAATATATATATATATATATATATATATATATATATGTTTAGTTATATATTATATATATATATATATATATATATATATATATATATATATATATATATATATATATATATATATATATATATATATATATATATATATATATATATATATATATATGTTTAGTTATATATTATATATATATATATATATATATATATATATATTATATATATATATATATATATATATACTCCCCGGCACAAAATTCCGTCACCCTAAAATTTTGCCCAATTTTGATGTTTTATAACTTTTTTATTTTTCATCTGATTTTCATAAATTTTTTACCAGTCTGTAGATCAGTTCATTGTGTGTCTTTTTAATTATTGTAATAAGTCATATTTTTCGTCCAGGCAATATTATACAGGGGTAAATCAAAGTGTTGTTTTTTGTCGTAAACTCAAAACACCCTGTGGAAAAATTGAGGCGAATAAATTTGTTTACAAACTGTTTGCTGCCATCTTGGACGTATTGTAAATATTTTGTTTTTTGATTCATCCCATTATCTCATTTCTTCTGCGAGCAGCAAAATTTTAAATGAAACGCTGTTAATTTTATCATTTTTAATTAAAAAACATCGACGTTGGCTAAATACGCGGTTATTGTGACAGAATATTTGACAGTACAGTTAATTTAGTGTGTTGTCATCATGGTAACTACAGCAGACGTAGGTAGAATTGTTGCCTTAATAGAGGATGGCCGCAATAAGAGTTATGTCTCCCGTACTCTGGGAATTGCGCGGTCTACAGTTTGTGATGTTTGGAATAGGTATCTACAGACGGGAAACTTTATTAGGCGGCAAGGCCCTGGCAGAAGGAGAATGACCACTCAAGCTGATGATCACTTTGTCATTATGAGTTCTTTAAGAGATCGAAGAGCTACTGCTGTGTATCTAAAAAATGACTTGCAAATGGTACGTCGAGTAAGTGTAAGTGAAAGAACGATACGTAGAAGATTGTTAGAAGCAGGATTGCATTCACGCCAGCAGGCCAGCAGTATGTCCAAAATTGCTTCCTCGGCATCGACAACACCGACTGAGATTTGCAAGAGCGCATGCTGACTGGACTGTAGAACAGTGGGGAAACGTACTATTCACAGATGAATCCAGGGTTTGTTTAAGGTCGCCGGATGGTCGTGAACGGGTATACAGACGTAGAAATGAAAGATATGCAGACTGCAGCATATCTGAGCGACTGCAATATTACGGTGGTTCAGTCATGGTTTGGGCGGGTATTTCTACCGATGCACGTACTGACCTTGTATTTGTTGAAAATGGAGCACTAACCGCCCACCGTTACATTGAGGTAATCCTCCAAGAAATTGTTGTTCCATTTGCTCCTTTCATTGGGAACCAATTTACATTAATGCATGATAATGCTAGACCTCACGTTGCACGGGTAGTGAGCGAATATCTGGATGAGGTTGGACTTCCAAGATTGGACTGGCCCGCATGTAGCCCGGATCTCAACCCAATCGAACATCTTTGGGATGTTCTTAAAAGAGCACTCCGTCGCCGTCCTGTGCAACCACTAACCTTGCAAGACTTACGGCTGGCGCTGACAGAAGAATATCAGGCTATTCCTCAAGACAGAATAAGTAATCTTATTAATTCGATGCCACGAAGAATGCAAGCTGTCATTGCTGCGAGAGGAGGACATACACGTTATTAAAATTTGTCTTTGTTAATTAATTTTATATATATATATATATATATATATATATATATATATATATATATATATATATATATATATATATATATATATATATATATATATATTGAAATGGACCCTATCCCCTATTTAGTTAAGAAAACTGCGATGTCGTGAACTTGTTTAAAGACGAGATACCAATTTTTAAAATAGGGAGACGAGGGTTCGCATATGGGGAAGCAGGGAGTTGGTCTCTGGTGCGTGTTAGTGCTTGACGTCACATTTCCCAGGTTAGTAAATATACTTAATTTGTAATGTTTATTATTAAATCTGTTATCTCGAGAATTTCTGCCATCATTTTATTAAAATTGACCCTGTTATATTTTCTTTTTGAACTATGAATAATTATGATACGTTACGCATAAACTGTGAACATTTTACTTGTTTATTAAGTGTGTTCAGCTCATTCTGTTTTAAGATTATTTTATTTTATTTTATTTAGTTCGATCTAAGTAATGTTGTTGACCTTTTTTTTTGTTACATTCATGGCTACGAGTAGGTTTTCCGTACTTGTGCGATTTGCTTACAACAGTGACTGAATTGCCGCTTATTGTATGAGATGATGAATGTTTGTGCCTTGTTGAATTTATTAAGACTTTTCCCCCGTGTCTCGGCAAACACGCTAGTTGCCTCCCGTATGGGACCTTCGTTTTTGCACCAAAACCTTACAAGTACTAGCTGGTTGCCTCCCGTATGGGACCTCAGTACCTTCTGATGAAAGTCGGCTAACTGACAACAAACTCTTCAGTTTTGTATCTAGAGAATGATTTAGGTTAAAACACAAGTATGGGAACTAGTAAGTTTTCATTTTACTCTGACCTAAATGTCCAACAGCATTATTGCGGTAGAGATCGAGGGTTTCTCTGCCGTGCTCATTCCCCTCGTGAATTCAAGGCTGAGTACGGCATGTACTTATTTTATATTGTTCATAAATTGAATACCTGTTTGAATAAATAAGTAGGTGTATTAAAATGCTTAGTCTTTTTTTTCTTTTTCATCTCAAAACTCCGGCTTTTCGTTAGTAACCAGTGCATCTCGGACAGGGTTAATTTAAATTAAACACAACGTAGGGTTGGTTTTTTTTCTTTTGACGATCACGTTCCCCGGCCATGTGGTGTTTCTCTGATTATTATAATGAACCGACCCGGGTTGGTTACATTACAATATATATATATATATATATATATATATATATATATATATATATATATATATATATATTGTGATATATGAATTGAATAAAGCCCACCTTGGTTAGTTAAGTGAGATGATAAGTTGTTATATTTTATATATTTTAAGGCTTTTGTAAAAGATCCTCTATAGTTTTAGAGGGGGTCCAATTAGGTGTATTATATAAATTTCTTTAAAAGACTGTTTGTAAGATGAAGTTAATGACTCATCATAATTGAATTTTATTGTATGCAAAATTTTATCAGTTTTATTAAATTTTAATGAAGCTCAAATTGCATTAGTTTTTGAATTATTTCCTGAAATTTTCAAAAACAAGAAAGAAGTTGTTTGCATATCACTCTGTTTATTATTAAATATGGTTAATAAAAATAAACAAAATTTTAGAACCTTATTCCTGTCCTGCGGCCAAAAATCTACGTAACTTAAATCTATTACATGGGACCAAGTCCTCTGACAGAATATTTCTTAATAGTAGCAAATTTTGAATTGTTCATTACCTTGTAAAAATATGTTAATCCTTTTACTTGCACAACACTTATCACTTTTTGGTTTCATTGGTACGCGAATTAACAAATGCTGCTGGGCTCTGGTGGTGGTGTCATCTAGCGGGATATCGCTGCACTGCCTCTGGAATGCTCAGTGCCTTCGCTAGGATCTCGCCTTGGCATTTATTTACCTTGAAAATTATATTACTTGCTGCTGTTGTAGTTTTTAATCTGCTTTCACTTTAATCAATGTGAAAGATTGTTTCCCTTTCTTGTTTGATATTGACTGCAAATTTTCTTCCACTGGGCTGGAACGCTACCAAGATTTTCTCTTCTTACTTATAAAAACGACGAAAACACTTATGCATGCAGTTTTTTTTGCTTCTAGACCATTTACACTGGTATTATTGCTCACTTAGCATAAATTAACAATTATTATTTTAAATTTACAATTATTTTCTAACAAATTTTCATTAAATTGAGGAGCGTGGCTGTTGCTTTCTTGAACGCCGTAACTAGACTCTTTTATTGTTTGTACTTTCTACGGATGTACCGTATTAAAAAACAAATGCAACTTCCTGGTTACCTACTTCTTTCTTGTTCTGTTATTTTGATCTGGCCAATCAGATTAATTCATAATATTTAATTTATCTAATTTCACTTAAACTATTACACTTTGATTACCACATAATATAATTTTGATTCTGAATACTATCATACCGTTAAATACAATTTCCGTCGTATAACTTCACTTTCTATATGACGCGTTCCCTCTACATTTTCATTTTGCTTCTTAGCCAAAACTCTCGAACCCTTTTCTTATGCAAAACTTATTCAACTTATTCAAAAACTTATGCTTTTGTATTAATCCTTTAATTTAGATATAGTTTATTAGTGATTGATATTTCATCATTATTATTATGACTTTTCTATTGTAATTTCACTTGAGACATATTTTTGTGGCGATTAATTATTTAGTTATAACGATATTATGTTTTTATCAATTATGCGCGTAGCTGGTTGGCGTTCCGCTATACTCTGTTCGTTGGTCATAAGCACGTGTTTGCTTGCGCTTATACTATAGTCTGTCCGTTAGTTGCAGGCTACTGAATATAATTTAATTTTAATTTGTTATTATTCCGAAAAGTTTTGTATCCATTGAAACAACCTCCTCAGCTCCGGCTGCTTCCATAAAATAAACCATAATCGGGTTCATGCCAGTTAACTTTTGTTAAAGTAAGTTGGTATAAAAAAATCGCTGGGTAAATAATAGCCCCCCTTTAATAAAGGATAATATAATCGTTGCCCTCTAATGACACATTTCAGTGGCAAATTATATAAATTGCCTGGATGGTATCTTGCTTGTAACAATAATGAATATATGAATTGGAACTAAAAATTTGAATCATCTTGGAATCCATCCAAATTCCATAAAGACGATTTCTCGAAAGGTCTTCTCAAGTATTTACATCGGACTACCCGAACATAACATCAGTCAACTGAACAGTAGTAAACAAATAATTCTTTGCCAGACTGTCGATGTCGGCGCCTCTGTATGTGAGTTAATAATAACCATGCTAATGATAACATTGCTTTGAAAGCAATGCTTTCTATACAGCATAGCCAATTCGTTGAATGAATCTGAAGATAAGTGTGCAATTCAATATACTCGTATGTCTAGAGTCTAGGGTATTGTCCCGTCAAGATAACCCGTCTTTCTATACAACAGTTGAAACGTTGTAAAGTCAAGACATGTACGACATCCGGAAATTGGACATATTTTTAAAAATCGAGGCTCGTTAAGTATTGCTGCCTTACGCTGGTAGGACAATAGGTAGGTATACATGTGTATAATCTGCTGCTGGTCAGTAAGTAAGAAGAACGTGATTTTGTATACGGAGAGCAATGGGCAATGGAGGCAAAAGTAAAATCAATCGGATGGCATAGGAGGTAAAAATTAAGAAAAAGTCGGAACAGACAGAATTAAGTGTGAAAGAGAAAACTTGTGTTCAAGAAGTTTGAAAACAAATAAATTATAAAAAGGCTTGCATATCCTTACTACACATTGCTATTTCACGTGTTTTCTATACAATTTTTTTAAAGTAAAGAGTTTAATAGATATTAATCCAATATGGCCGCTCTAAGACGTTATATTATCAATAAACTGGTTATTTTTTAATATGTGGAGCTCAAATTTGTAAGAAATTTTATATAGTAAGTACTTTTATCATTTGTTGAAAGTTTGTTATAGTTTATATTTTACGAATTCATTATATTTTTAATAAGCTTAAAGTGGAAACCCTTGGTTAGTAGTTTTGTGTTTTTATAGCATTTTACAATCCTCGGAAGATGTTTTATGGATGCTGGAACCAGGGATCTATCAGGAACCATTCTGGAACTGCTCGTACAAAACTTGTTTCGAGGCTTTCCTTAACCTCTTCTTGATCTTACGTAAGTAATTAAATTTAAATCAAACCGATTTTAATTACTATTTTTAATAGAAAAGTTCGCAACAAATTTCACCATGCTCTGCGCTTCGTATTTTCTTGGTTGCTAATTAATAAAATTGTTTTTCAGCAAGATTCTTGGTTCTCTATTTGGGTACTAGATATACGAGTATTATAATATTTTTGTAGGTATTCACTATTATGATATTAGTTTATTACACGACACTAATATTTCGACCTCACTTCTTAGCCTAGTACAATTTTAAATGTTCTTTACATATTTTTACAATTTAATATTTATAATATCTATTTGTTTGTATTCTTTTATGGCCGAGTGCACCGTAGTCTTAATCCTGGATTAAATTCAAGACAGACTTATTTTGACACATTTACGTTGCACCGTGTATTAAAGCCCGGATTAATGTGTTAAGACCGACTTTAATTAAAGTCGACAATTTTGAGGGCTTAGACGGAGTTTAACGTTAAGTCTAGTCACAAATAGGTTATGTTTCATTATTTAAAAAAAATTTAGGCATTATTAGGTATTTTATGCGCTTTTAGGCTTTTCCTATAACACATTTTTTTCAATAAATGTCCAAGCCATAGGGGACAGTGATTTAAAAATTAGAGATATTGTGGCAAGATGGCCCGGTAGCGCCCATGATTCTTGATAATACCCACCATCTTTAACAATAATAGCAGAATTAAAGCAAGATTTAAAATCAGGGAATTTAATAATTAAACACATATTTTACATAAATATATACAGGACAATGCATACTCCTCTGGGTCTTTGGGCCAACATAACATCATTTGGATTTGATAAACCAATAGGTAGGTACATACATAAATTTTGGTATTAATTATGAAATTAATTAGAAAATCGTCAATTCCAGAAAAATGTCTACAGGAGCAGGGTCACCACTGGTCATGTATCTAGATTTCCTTTCATCGGCAATTTTTTGCCTCAAATTTTTTTTGCTTTTTAAACCGTTTTTTAGTGACCTTTTGACCTTTTTACCATATTTGGAGACCTCGTATCTGTTACGATTTCTACCCACGCCCTATTTTTCTCCTCAGATGTAATCCCATCAATCTTTATATTTATTTCGTGTGTTTATTCTGCAATTGAAAATATAACAGTTATTTTTCCTCAGGAGTAAAGTTTGAACAATAAGTTTGCTTCTTACTTTCATCTGCCATGATTTGCTGGATAAATGTAGATATTAAAGTCTTTATAATGTATAATGTATGTATCTTTATAATGTATAATGATATTACGATCTTCGACCATGCAGAGAGAAGATATATTGATGCAAAATTAAATACCTACCTTCAAATATTCAAATTGAAATTATTTTGCTGTCAATTTTCAGAAAATTTTTCAACAAAATAACCCAAAAGCGTCAAAAGTCACTAGACGCTCGACTTAAAAGGCAACGTTGCCACATTTTAACTGGACTTAGTTAAGTCTTTATGAATTTTTAACGGTGCATTTGAATTAAAAATAATCCTGACTTGATATTTTAAGTCGACTTAACTAAGCCCAACTTAACGTACAATCGGTGCACTCGGGCATTAATGTATTAGTACTTAAATGCTTTTCATATTTCAGGTTCATTTGCTGTTGTGATGCAGCATGATGGATTATTCTGTATTTTATTATAATTATGTTCACTGATATGTATCTATCTGGTTATATTGTGTATTATATTTAAAATTTGTATATTTTACTGTATTGTCCTTTCACTTTTATAGTGTCTCGCTACCTTATGTCTGTAATATCGGATTATTAGTTCAGATGTACCATTATCTCATCTATCATGCCAACAAATCTACATAATTAACTGTTATTTTATACTTTACGATGCATATTGCTAAAATTTGACAATATATTAATATTCTGTACATTTTTATTATGTACAGGGAAAATACACGTATTTTATATGCTTGCTAAATAAGAGCCTTCACCTTTATATTGACAATTTGTTCATTGGTTGCAAATTTTGTTTGTTGAGGTTCGTAGGACTTTTCATTTAATTTACAAGTGTATTTTGCAAATTCACTAGTGCAATACAAATTTTATTGCACGTATCTGTCATTCTACTACAGTGTTTTGACATAAAGATCATGACATGTCACCTAATGTCATTACATGCCACCTAAATTAAACATTTTTTGGTTTTTGCATGAACGTAGAAACATAATGTATGCAACTCGTATAAAAAATGTTTATTGCACTCGGCAATAATAGTTATTTATGCAACACGTGCAACAAGTAAATGTATATTGCACATTTAATTTTTGCACTTATTGCATAAATGTTATCTACTGCTAATAAAATAATTATAAAATGTGAAAAATAAGGAATGACGAGTTGGCACTGCGTTTCTATGAAATTTCACGTTTATGTTTAGCAAATTTACTAATTACGTAATCAAACAAAACCCACACAACAACAAAGAATAATAGTCAAACAAAGATTTATTTCTATCAGTTAAAGTTAGTAACGTATTTCCAACCTTTAGAAGTTTGTAATGAACATAATTACTAACCTACTGTGAATAAATGCACAATCAAACCTTCCTGATTTATGCTATTGAACATAGCGAGCCTAACTTTTTATCAATTTACATTTAATACCATATAGGCACCCATTTGCAGAAAGAGGCGTTTTCCAGGAAAATAGACGCGTAACTCGTGTAACTCAAAGGCATATAACTTTCCGCCTATATGAATATTACGACCAAATATTGTCACACCCTCTCTGGCTCCGGCGACAGCTATTTTCGAAGCGGAAACGCCACGAGCTGGTAGATTATTGAGGGCTTATTGAATAGGGTAGACGGCTAAAAATATTGCTACCCTGCAAAATTTACAAAAACGACGAACGAGAAAGAACTGGCTACAACTACAAACTCTTTTATGTAACTGATATATACACGTACACTCATACACGTATATGTGTAGTAGGATTGTATATAAATTGTAGTTTTGATTGAGTAATGTGAATTATATATAATTATTATTTTATTATAAATTATTTTGTTTATACATTATTTTTTCAATGCATATGTGTTCCATGTCCCTCTACAATATTTCGTTGCCTCGAGTAAAAGTACCTACAAGTTCTTGACAATTTCTTTTTTAAACAACTAATGACTCCTCAACGTTTCTCAAAGTGCGTTCACGTACACTTTTCAGCGTGAGCCAGGATAGGGAACAAAATGCGCATTGACGATTGGTGTAGGCATTAACACAAGTGGAAAGTTCCTAGCTGTGCGTTTTATTATATTTTTTTATTTTATTTCATAAACAACAGTTGATGTTTATGATGTTTTGATATTAATTGAATTATATTCTGTGAGTTTTTGATGTTTAATTGATGATCGTTTTAACGTCGTAGTGCCATTAATGCCTGGATTGCTACAATTGCTACTACGCCTATTGTAAATTGATGTCACTAAGTCCAACCCTGTAAAGTGAATAGAGTAGTATATAATATAGACTTGTAATCTAATTCCAGATGAAGATTTTTCTACAGATTTTTTAGAATAAAAATTACCGATGTTTTGTTGGGCAAACTTCCCATCACAAGGATATATGATAAGGAAAGGTTTAAGAGCAAAATATAAAATTGTAAATTGAGCAATACATTTAGTTGGGTGAACCGAAATTGAGCAGCAATACTAACACACTAACCAACAATATGTAGCAAATCGTATGTTACAAACTACACAGACACAGAGCAGAGAAATTGTTAACAATGTGGGCAAATAAATATCGACAACTTCGTTAAATCACTGGTATGCATTGGTCCTATTAGTTGACAGGTATCGAAAAAGTAGATATTTTGCTAGTAACGTATGGTCAGAAAGTTTTGGGAAAAAATTACCTGGTTTGATTGAATGACAAAATGCATTTATAATGAAGTAGGTCATAGGATTAAAATGTCACCATTTATGTCATTTAAATAAACAAAGCAAAAGATTTTGGTTTCGCTTCGCAAAATGTCTTATAAAATTGATCTTCGTCGAGGTGTTTATAATCTGGTTGGCGAATGTCGAAACGAGACATTGCCGATATTTATCGAGATCACTGATCATTGTCGATGAGCAAATCGACAATTTAACCCACAATTAAAGAATGTCAAGAAGGGATACCATGTGTAAACTTGCCTAAATGCGCTCGGCCGCGGGTTTTACCAATTAAGAGAGGGAAGACTGATTGAAGCAGCTAAACACAAAATTGGGATCTCACAGCGAAAACTGGCCAGGAGGTTTAATGTTGGAAAGACTACGGTGTTTAGGTTTCCGGAAAAGGAGGAAAGCTCCAAAATACACAGAGGCTCAGTTAGAGAGAATTCCGAGATGTTGCCGCGCTTTGAGTGCATTCGTCAACAAGTTGATCGTGATGGACGATGAAAAATATTTCACGTTGTCCAACTCTGAGATGAAGGGCAATGATGGTTTCTACACGGACAATTACGAGAATGCCCCCGATGATGTGAGATTAAAAAGCAAAAAAAAGTTTGACGACAAAATTTTGGTGTGGTGTGCAATATCTGAGGCTGGCTTCATCTCGCAGCCCTACATTGGCGTTGTTCGGGGCGAAGCCTTAAATGCAGAGCTTTATATCCAGAGATGTCTCTCTAAACTGCTTCAGTTTTTGTACAGACATCATGCGGATGATGAAATAATGTTTTGGCCAGATCTTGCTTCATGCCATTACGCGAGAATCACAAGGAGCTGGTATGAGGCCAACAACATTAACTTTGTACCGAAAGTAGAAAATCCCCCTAACCTACCTCACGCTCGACCAATTGAAGAGTGCTGGGCAATATTGAGTCGGAAAGTCTATAATAACGGATGGGAAGCACAAAATGAAGAACAATTGCGACGCCGTATATCCAGAAAAATTAGAGAAATTAACGCTGAGGTCGTCCAAAGGATGATGCAACGCGTCAGGGCAATACTTAGGCAAATCGAAAATAACGGTCCCTTGTCGATTATTTGAATTTTGTTTTATAATAATAATGATAGTTAAGATAGATTGTTTAAGAATGTGATTAAAATATAAAACTATTTTTATAAGAGTTATCAGCCTCTGAATTTTTTCCCAAAACTTTCGGACCATACGTTAGTAGTAGATATGTTATAACAAGGGATATGAAAAATGTATCATCGAAATAAATTAATTAAAAATAAGTATGAGCTGTCCATACATTACAGTCTTTTTAACGCGCTTTGGGCCACCTGACGGTTAAATGCATTTTTGCCCACTGACAGCATTAGCGCTACTAATATTTTGCATTGCCTAGAGAAGATCTACATACGAAAATAGTCTGACAGTCCAACGGGCGGATCAAAACGGTTGGCGTCTTCAACTGCTGCAGTCAAAGACGATCTGTTAAGACCGTAATATGGCAGCTTTAGAAGATGAATATAAATATTATATAATTCAGCTTTACTTTATTTGATTTATTTATTTTTAATTATTATTATTATTATATTTCTTTCTAAGTAAAGTATCTACCAAGTTACTAATATAATCTAAGGAAACTACACCGTGAAATACATTGTGTATTTATTTTATTTAAAACGTATATTTGTAAATAATACTCCATCCATGGCAATAACAAACTGCCAATAACGCAGTAGGTGGCATCTAAAGTAGTTCTAAAAATATCATCACATATTAGAGTGATTGAACATTATTAACAAAGTCAATTGGCTCAATTTGCTTTTCTTTGGTGCAACACCCCTTGAAGAGAATGCTGTAGTTAAATCTAGTGGAATATTCCAGTCTCAAACGATTATATGCACATTACATTTAATACACTTCATAGATAACATTTAACAACTATAAATAATAGTTGTGGTAGGTCTTCCGTATCTAAATTCTGAGAAGAGGTAATTTCTTATGAGGAGATATTAAGATATTTATTAATTAATGAACATTATAGCACTTTGAGGGACAGATGGTTTGGAAGATACGGTCTAATTGAACGGCCTGATAGGTCACCTAACCTTATCACATATGGATTTCTTTTTTATGGGGCATTGTGAAACAAAAAGTGTACGCTGATGGCCTTCCACACAATCAAAATGTTTTGAAACAAAGAATAAGATACGCAATCAGAGAAATTAATACGCTAACTGTAGTATTTTATGATTATACCGATTGTAAGAAAATTATTAGAGCCGCAGAACAACGTCGTCGACCTACAATAACATCTTCATCTTCTGATGTAATTTTTGATCAATTTATACAAATCCCACAAGCCAAGTCTCGGGTCATTTCAATGTTGTAAGAAAAATTTACCACTGAAAATATTTTTGACAAGCAAGCAGATAATGACGCTGATATCCTGATAATTGAAACAGCAGTAGAACAATTCAACTCAACAATTGAAACTATTGCTGTTGGTGAAGATGTTGATTTATTGGTATTACTAACTGCCCGAACTCCAACCGAAAAAAAATATTATTTAAAAATATATTTTTGAAACCTGGGAAAGCTTAACAGCGATCGGAAATATATTTATCCAAAAGATTATTTGCTTTTTCAAAATGCCAAAATCACATACTATTTTTAGTTTAGTTAACTTCAAGTCTGACTTGGTAATCAACTGGACCGGAAAGACTGGTATTGGAAGTTGTAATTGAGTAATTGACAATACATTGGAACCAATCCAGACTTTACTCCTAGCTGCACCGTACTCCTCAATTCAATTTTTTGCAATTGCAAAAGGGGCTAAGTGCGGCTACGAAAAAGTCGGATTGTTTTGTTGATTAGCATGTACCAGTTGTCAAGGCCAGTCTTGCTCCAATGTTGAATCGCCATCAGAAGCGGTTTCTAACGATATCAGCGAGGAGACCTGATGCATCGATGTTAGAACAATGTACTTGTATCCAGCAGGAAGAAGAAGTACAGTCATTAGATAATTATCAATCAGACGGATAGTTTTCCCCAATTACTCATAATTCACACCGCTTTCATCATTTCCAATACCACAATTTTTTATTTAATGCAACATTATTTAATTAAACAGGGCAACTTTATCAACTTTGTGAATCGCTATATCTCAGAAATGGTAATTCTTAGGAAAAAAAGTGCGAGAACAATTTTTATAGATAACTGCATGATACACAATTCTTGTCTGGCCTATTTTTACAATAAAACTTACCGATTGGCTGAAAAGTGCAAACAAACCATATTTGCGAACTTAAATATTTTTTTTTGCAAATGTAGGATCGATGGGGACTTTTTTCACATTTCATTTATAATGGTGTTCCCAACACTCGTACCAATTTTCAGCTTTATGCGAATTATTGTAACCTTGAATGTCTGTTCTGACCGGACTATTATGCACAGAACAAATAATATTCAATACCTACATTACAATACATTAATATTTACAATAAATCATAAAAAACTATGCTTACCCTCGGCATTCTGTGATTCATCAGCGAACGTACCTGGAACAACATGTGGTAATGAATCGCTAATATATTAATTTATGATGACAACACATAACAACACATAACGTTGTATGCACTTATATGCACAAATTGGTAAGTAGTAGTTCGATGCGACATTATTTGCAAGTAGTTGTTCGATGCCTTTAAATTACCATAGCTTTAACGGCGAAGAAAATTGTCTCAATATAATTATTTAAAATATGTAAAAAAAAACTTATTAAACTCATTTGTTGGGATATGAAAATGGGATCATCATACTCATATAGTGTATATGTCTATAAATTCAATATTAAGTAGTATAATCAATAATAAAGATAAGAACATATTTTTTTGCTAAATTTGCTATAGTTTATTATATTTTATAATTATACACAACATTAAACGTACAACACACCTACATATAAATACTACTTCGACCTTTGCCCGTATAGATATAATATTTATTAATATTATTATACTTATTGTTATATTTTCTTCGTAATTCCTTTCCAGGAATCACTAACGATATTCCACGTGGGCTGGACTATAATTTGAATATACCTTTTTTTATCAGTGCCAATTATTGTTAATTCCAGATTTTAATTTCAAATATCAAGTTCCCAGCATTGTTTTATATTTTTGTCTATTAACAATGGTGGAATGCTGTAATTCGCCGATTTAGACATACCAAGAAAATATCCGTTTAGCTTAGATGTTCCACGTGGACTTTCAAATGTCGAAAAAAAATGTAACTGTGAAATTTGAAACGAAAATTAATCAACAGCATCGTTATAAAACAGAAACAATAAAAAATATCACCAAAATCGGATTGGTAGGTCGCGAGAAATTCAGCTTTGAAAATTCTTAGTGGTGCGGTCATTTTGATTCGTATTTTTTGCACCTAGTGGGTTAAGCTAAACCCTTCCCAAGTAACACAATAATATTGTTATCAGATTGAAGTGCTTTATATCCGATTTGTTAGAAGTAAGCATTTGAAGTAACAAAATTGTTTTTTAACAGACTCAATAAATACAAATGTGTCATTAAAACAAATTTATTTTATTATTTTGCTATATAGATATTGTCAAGATTAATTTAAATAACAATTTTAAAAGTTTGGTAATTAACTTGCTTATAAATATTTATATAACAAGACTTATACAACTGTTTTTGCTTGAGATGGATATATCTTGTAGTTGATTTATAGCAATATTCAAAAACAGGTATATATCACTTATATAAGTATGCATTTTGGTTTAATAACGGTTTTATAATTAGATTTTATAGCATTTATGGAGAATAAATTATAAAACAGTTTATTCTTAGCAATAATTTAGTTGCGTCCAATACTCTTATAAAACTATTTCATAATTGTTGTTAAACAAAATTGTATAAAGCACTTAAAAAACGTTTAAATAACAAAAGTGTCACACAAAATACAAAATGATTGTTAAGGTAACCTTATAAAAAAGTTATAGCACTAACCTAAAGTTTAGTTTATGCTGCATAAAAAGCTGGGCATTAGGTATTAGTTTAAGTTTCAGTGATATAGTTGCTAGTTATCAATATATCGAGCATTTCTTGTTGGAAAAAGTTAAAAAGAAGTGGCAATTTCAGGAAAAAGGTTCAGGCTAATTTCGAAAGAATCTGTAATTCTAGTGAAAACCATCATGGTGGCACACCGGAAAGATCTCATTTGGTTTCATTTAGTCAGCAGCAAATATCTATTAGTGTTCAATCTGCTTCTGACAAAGATTCTGGACCTCTCAAGCAGGTTAATGAGACATACAATCTTACTACGCGGCCATACCATGAAAAATTCATTATCTTAATCTTATACCTACCTACCTAGTTCGGTCCAACCTGCAGTAGGGGGTCCAATTTTTATATTACTTTTAAACGGATTCTATGATAAAAGTATTGTAAAATTGATCCCTTCAGATAAACTTTATAACAATATTGTTATTTAAGCTATTTTTCTGAAGCGTATATAACAAAAATTATTTATAAGCGCTTTATTATTATCGCAATTATTTCAAAATCACCTACACCCCCGCCACCTGGCACTAGGATCTGAAACCAAATATGCACGATTTGAGAACAGTGATGCTACGTCGTCAAACTGAAAATATAATTTTCAAGTATGGGTAAAAAATTATAAAGAGGTATTTGCGTTTGTATATTACATGCATTTCTATTATTTGGTAAGGTGAGCAACCTTGTGACACAAATCCTGTAACGTAACAATCTAAAGATATCCATGGGAACCTAACTAGTCCCCCTGGACAGCTTCATGCCATGTAAACGTATTTTTATTATATAGTCAGTCGTCGACCCTGTGACAAACGTAATTGTGACAAAACTGGTCGAACTGGGCACACCTTATGCAATGTATATTTAAGTATGATTAAGTAAAAAAAAATAAAAAATTTAACAGAAGCTGCACGATAGGTACCCATAATCCTCGGTACCCAGTAATATGTGGGTATTTCTCTATAGGGAGAAATACCCACATATTACTGGTTGGTCACCGATGAAAGCCATCTTGCAAGCCATAGATGACGTAAAAAACTTGAAGAGACCCCATTTTATTCTGACTCCATAATATTTATTTGACATTTCTTAAAAGTCACTATGGGTTGATGGTGACTGTCTACAGTATAATGAAGAGTTGTAGGTATAATCTATATCTATTTAGTAAAACTAAATTTAAAAATTGTTGGAATTGATAGGGTGCGGCCAAAAACTATTATGAAGAATGACCCTTCTCTTTTAATTCCGATTAATTATTTTGATTTAATTCTATCAGCCACCAATTTTCCCTAATATTAAGTAGGTACCTATGATAGAGTCCAAAAGTTACTACCTAGTAACTTTTGATTTTCA
This sequence comes from Tetropium fuscum, assembly GCA_964058915.1. Classification (NCBI taxonomy): domain Eukaryota; kingdom Metazoa; phylum Arthropoda; class Insecta; order Coleoptera; family Cerambycidae; genus Tetropium; species Tetropium fuscum. Next base: position 2,779 of record CAXKVY010009454.1, on the reverse strand, counting down.
TCCATACCTATTTTATTATAAAATACTATAGGTGTGTACACGTTTGTTGTTGACATGACAACATTGCAATGACTGAATTATTATAATAGTTTTTTGCTGTCATTTTAGATAATATGACAGATATGTTTTATACAACTGCATTATAAAACACGTTTATAAATTAAATATGTTTTATAAATATCAAATTCGTTTAATGAGCATTTTCTTTTCTAAAAATGATTTATTAGTCGACGCCATATTTTCACGTTTAATTTAACTTGGCTTTCCGTCGGCCATTTTGTTACACTTATAAAAGCAGAACAGAAAGGCAAAGGTCGGACAACCATTTAAAAATCAGTTTTGTATTCGGCATTATGAAAATACGATAAAATATTTATATTCATGATAATTAAGAAACAGAAACGTAGACGCTCACAGTAAAAATATTTTAATCGCAACAAAAATGCTATTATTAGAACAATTTTAAGTATGGTATAAAACAATTTCTTTATTATTTTATAAATATTTTATTAGTGATTTTAACCACAGCTACAAAATTTTTTAATAATATTTATAAATCTGTTTAATACTAGGTTCACAAGAGACACAATTGTTATATAGGTGAACTTATTGCCTAACTTATAAAACTCTTATAAAACTGTTTCATAACGATTTTATAAAGCACCTCATATTATTTTGTAAATACTATCCGCGATACTAAAATAACTTTAAAAAAAGAATAATATTTTATAAACTTGTGCCTTTTTCATACTTATAGGCGTCATATAAGCGTTTACAAACCAACTAAGAAATATCGCAGTTATATAACAAGATGTTTTATAGCAAAGTATATATCCGTAATAAGGACATTTGTGCTACTTGGGTTATGCTGTGGGTAAACTGTAAACTTCCCACCGCTTTCACCGTGTAGGTTAGGAACGCTTTATTTCAGTCTTGGTAAGTGGGTAGGTGGGTCTTAGACTATATTTAGATACAGGAGATCGTAAACCGGCAGTCGAAATAAATTATTATCGTAATGCGTTTGCCGATATGGAAAAACCATGCTCGGCAAGAAAATATCTCGTGCTATAAAATGGTGAATGCGCTAGTCAAAATATACACACAACCTATATTTTGTAACGCATTCCTCTTCTAATCAAATTAGTAAATAAATAGGAATTAGTCAGATACCACCATAATCTACAATCTAAGATAAGATAACAATTGTAATACTGTAGTATCTACCAAGTCAAAGCTTGGTAAAATACATCTGCAGTTAGGTAGGTATGATTCAGGCTTGCTAATTTCCTTATTTCTAGTCGAATTTAAGTGACTTTAAGCGAACTGTATAGAGCAATTTATTGACTTCCTCATATCTAATAAAAATCAAAACCATCACTGGCATATTATAAAGGGGTAACTTGCTGTATGTTGTATTCTTCCACTAACTTTAATATCCGTAGTGAAATATAATTACGCAAGATTTCAAAGAATTTGAGTTTTATAATTCCAACTATTATCATAAAATATTAAGTATCTGTTATCTATATTTTGTTTTGGTTCGTGTCAATATCTGTATATTTAGCCACCCTACTTCCTTATATATTCCCTAAAAATGCATTTTTGTTGTTACGGGAATAAACTCTCAATAAAAATTGCTTTACCATTACTATATGGGGCCGCTTAACCAATTCTTGACCGCCTTGATATCCTTAATTTATACACGTCCTGTTCTGTAAGTTTTAGTTATTCTATTGCTTATTTAGATTTTCTCCGCGAAGACTTAACCCTCGCACTTGCCGTATTGTTCCCAAATATTGACGATCCAGACGTTCCAGCCAATGAAATCTGGTATCAGCAAAATGGAGCACCTCATTATGCAGTAAATGTCCGTCAATATTTACACGAGGTTTTCCCCCTGGGGGTGGATTGGTCGAGGATGAGTGGCCTGCTCGATTCGCCTGATTTAACCCTATTGGATTTCTTTCTTTGGGGTTATTTAAAAAGCAAAGTTTACACCCCAAAACCGAAGAATCTGGAAGAAGTGAAGGAACGAATACGGCACCACATAAGAGCAGTGTCTTCGATTGTTTTAAATAATGTGCGGGCTTAAGAGAGAACGGTCGCAATTTCGAATATTTAATTTAGATTAATATTTATTTATACCTACGTTCCTATTCTCTTTCATCTATTCTTTGTTTTGTTCTTTGCTTCTTACTACGCTTTACTCTTGGTTTTCTTGAGTTAAGTTGTTCATTGTTTATTGTATTCTTATTAATATTTTGCTCGTATTAAATTACATATGATTAGGAACAATATTGCGTCTTCCAATTGTTGTTTTCCATGTTCCATTTTCCATTCGTTTAAACCTCTGTTTCTCAAAATAAATATAAAGTATTGCCGAACTCATAAAAGAGCTCGTCTACAAGAATCTGCCAGGAAATATATTGATGCCAATTAAAGAGATTATATACCTATTAAGCGGAATTAAAAATAAAAATCGACGTGTCCGAGGATATATATATACATATTAATACGATAAGTACTTACTAGATTACTACTAAGACGATTACGTACCAAAATATAAATATATCTGGTGTATCTTATAGATTTATGGGTGAAGAATATTAATTACACAATATCAATTCCAGACCTTTTAATCCTTGAATTTGGCCTATCTAATCTTAATTCTCCTTATAATCTCAGTCCCTCTTATATTACTTACAGATACGAAAGCAAAAATATACTTTAAAATTTTGGTTACGTATGAATTTTGATAATTTTGTTGCCTTGAGGAAAA
>CAXKVY010009453.1:0-13180 GCA_964058915.1 Tetropium fuscum | reverse complement strand
AAATAAAATTTTAAAACCTATTACTCTCCTGCGAAAAACCTACTTAACTTAAATCTAATTATATGGGACCAAGTCCTCTGAAACAATAGTCCTTAAAAGTAGCAAATTTAGATTGTTTATAACCTTGTAAAATGTGTTAACCCTTTTTTATGTACTTCCACAAAACTTGTCACTTTCGATTACACTTATACTCGAACTAGTGAACTGCTGCTGGGCTCTGGTGGTGGTGTCATCTAGCGGGATATCGCTGCACTGCATCTGGAATGCTGACTGCCTTCGCTGGTACCTTTTCTCTGCCTTGGGATATATCTACCCTCAAATGTTTCTTACTTGCTGCTGGGCTGTAGTTTTCAATCTGCTATCACTTGATATTCACTGTGGAAGTTTGTTTCCTGTTCTTGTAGGTATATTAACTGCAATTTTCCTCCACTGGGCTGGGATGCTACCAAGCTTCTCCCTTTTAAATTCGTAAAATTGACGTAAAATACTTATATATGCAGTTTTACTGCTTCAATTAATACTTATATATTAATAATATATAAATAATACTTATATATTATAATTATATAAAATAATAATTATTTTTTTACTAAAGTATGTTATGTATTATGAAAGGTTTAATATATTTCATATCTTGCACTGGGCAATGGGTTACGACCTACGTAATAATTCCAACAATTCCTGGTTGTTTATTATGCTTCTTAACAATGCGAGCATTTTCTTTATAATTCCTTAAGTGCGTCACTCTGAAAGCTGTCGAATCAAACAATACAGCTATTGATTATTTAAAAATATACTCGAAGTTCCCTCTAGATGAATAACCTAAATCGATCTACAAAGTATTCTAAGAATTTATGAGGGCTGTAGTGGAGTAAATACAAAATAACTATACATAAATAAGTTCAAGGATATATAGACAAACTGATACCCACTGATATTGACATTGAATTGTCTAAAGGTTTGGCCGAATAATGATTGATGTATTGCTATCACAGCAACTACACAGATTTATATGAATATAATGTATTTTTTCTAATGTTGACATGAAAAGTAACCCTTTTCACTTTTCAAAAACCTTTGACGTTAGGAAGCGTATTACTTTTCACAATCAGTTACGAAAAGTAAAATATTACGCAACTGGTTTTGTATAGTCATTTCATAGTAGGTTATTTAGACCTAACAACAAGCTATGAAGGTGACAAGCTATCACACCGTTACAACCTACTGGATTGTTTTTAAACATATAAAAGGAGAGTTTTCTTCTCATAAAATATAAAATTAGTGAATATTAGACAAAACCTTGTATGAAACACTTTGGGAAACAGTATTTTGTGTAACTCGTATCCTTTTGTGTAACTCGCATCCTAGAAATCTGCTCGTTACACAAAATAGTACTTTTCACAAGTGGTTACGTAAATAGCTATTTTGTATACATTATATAGTATAAAAAATAATATGTAAATGATAAAAATGTATATAATCTAGTTGGATATAAGTATTTGAGATTAGATATATTTGTATGTCTATATTAAAACAAATTTTCGTAATTACATGTATATCTATTATCCAGCGATTGAACGTAAACTTCCACCTTTCTTATGATTTACAAGGAAAGTGTCATTTGTGTACTCTTTTACAGAAAAGTCTGGCGCAAATATCACAAACTATATAAATTAAATTATTATAGTCAATCGGTCTGTTATCAGCATCATCTGCAAAGTTCCTTCGGCTGTCTCTGCTATTTCCAAATATGCCAATCTCTCATTATTTTATAAACATCTCAGATTGCAAATGGGACACTGATCGGGAACATATAGTAAATTCGGACACAGCCTTTCATAGCGACCAGTGTCATAAGTCATTTGCGCTATTCTACAAAAGACAACATCAAAACTTATTCTATAATAGATATTGATATACATTTTTTGTGTGGTTATTTTCATTTAGGCCAAACACTACTTCCATTTATGCTGAAACTCGACATGCACTATCCCATTTACATGAAAAGTTAAACAGCTAGATACTTATAATAACTTACACATACACGTAGCACAGGTCAAATGTTGGGTACAGACACAGGTCTACAAAACAGCGACAAATGTTCAGGCCCGCGACTCCGAGTGATCTAGTGGTTGGGTCCCTTACAAATTACGGACACTGTTCTTGCCTCATCAGGACAAACATGGTTCCCAACTTAGACATCCTTGTTTGACACACCAATCAAGGTCTAATGGGTAACCAATCAAGTGTATATACCCTTTTTTTTATCGTTGAAGGAATTAATCCATGGATCATTTTATAATTGCCCTCTACACCACAGTAGGGAAGTTGGTGACATTTGAACTCGTTTTATGTCCCTAGCCTCATATTGTTCATGCTTCAGATCTTCTACGACCCTAATGAAACACCAAAACACTTATACCTGGCTCCGGATATGATTAACACGTCCACGATGATTAACACGTCCCAGATGATTAACGAGTCCCAGCGTCCAGTGTACTGGACGTACGGCTGTCCCTGCGGCCTGCGTTCAGTAAACTGGACGACTTTAAACATGCTTTCTTATACATTTAAAAATTATTGCTGGTCGTATTTTACGCTTCAAGCTATTTCATGACGGCCTATGGGAATATTTCGACAAAACATATTTCCAATTTTCGCGTTTTTGTTTGATTTTGCATACGTGTCAGTTGATGTTTCCATTACAGGGCTATTTTGACTCATTAGATCAGAAGAGTTCTGTGAAAATAATGTGTTGGGACCGGTTTAATGGGTTGATATGTGTATGTGTACAAAGACCGAAATGCCAAAGAGATCTAGGTACCGATGTACAAAGTGGCCTGGATCACCGGCCATGCGTCAGTCCATGTTTCAAATTATGGAATAGCGAAAATTGATAGACTGTGTATGTCAATTTTTGTTTCAAGTTTTTGTTTTAAAAATGATGTAACTTTTGAAGTTTAGTATAAATAAGATGTTCAGTATACTGAACGACCCAAATGGTGTCAATGGTTGGGAAAATTTTAGATTGAATCCTAGAGGAGTCCAAAGGATTTTTATAAATGTGTATAATTCCCCTTGTGAAATAAAAGAAAATATAATTAAAAATCGCGAGGTTCTAATACATACCTAAGTAATTGTTTCTACTGGTCTTGGTCACTCAAGGTTTTACTAGAACAAGGTTGGCCATTTAAATCCAACTCTGTAGTGACATTTTCTTTATCCTCTATTATTCTTAGTTCTGCATACTTCTCCTGATATTTAAAGATCTGTTGAGAGAATAAAAAACATGAAGTGATGGTGGAATATATAGATACAGGGTACCTGTTAATGTAATATAAGTCGATAAAATACTTCTAGAGGGTAATAAAAGTTACATGGTCTCCAGCGCACAATTCAGCTACTCTAAATTTTTTATCTTTGGAGATTTTTATAAATTTCAAAACCTGCTTTTTGTAGAGTAGTCAGTGAGGAGTCTCACAGATACTTCTACATATTAAATTAAAACAACTAGATGTTATATTAGGTACTTGGAAATTTTGTGAAATTAGCACTCCCACGATATTTTTTTAAGGTATGGTAAAAAGTAATTTTTTCACTTGAAATATTTGAAAACGAACATTTCGCCTATATTTAAATACGTTTGACCCTTTGCAAAAGCCATATAAAATCGAAGTCTGAAGGTAGCAGTAAATAAAAAAAGCCATATTTCACCCTATCTATCTTCATAAAGGCATAAAATTGCAGAGGAGAATGGCATAAATTTGAACTGTTAAGTTCCCCACGATCTTCTAAAAAGTATGGTAAAAAGCCAGTTTTGGCATATTTTTTTCACTTGAACTATTAACAGGACCACCTAAAATATATCGCATATTATATAAAAGAGTGTGCAAAAGACATAGAACTCTTCGCAAAAGACATAAGACAAAAGACAAAAGACGAAGAACTCTTCGCAAAAGACAAACATAAAATTGAGGTGTAATATTAGTACCCCGTTATAAGGGTTATTTTTTATGAACAATTGTTATACACATATTGTTATAAATTTGCATGATGCCACAAATAACTTAGGCAATAGTTAGCTTATACACGTGTGTCCATATAGAATACATATAACTACCTACATTTTCACCAAATAGATATCTATTTCTTAGATATTAGATATCTACTTATCGTAAAAAAGCTAGGTTTCGGTTTTTCCTATGCGTAGAAGTTTTTTCACTTTCATTCCTGGAGTTTTTTCTTGGAGGTAATTCCTACAGTAACAAACAGGTATTCTACAAATTGACAATGATAAAACAATAACTGCGTTAATCATGACAGGTCAAGCCCAGGCCGCAGGTAACAAAAAATGTTTATCCCTCGAATCTCCCCCTATTTGTCCAGCGCTGCGTTGCCACTTCGCATAAAACTATATTACGACATAGATGCAAGCACTTTCTAGATGTTGTGTAATAATTTGTTATGAAAGCCTGATTTCCTGATTTTTGTGGTCATTATTTTTTAAAACGTTATTAGAAAAATTGTTGTAAATTATTATCAAAATATTGGACACTCGATAATATTCCCTAACAAAAAATATCTATATTTCACTTTTTTATTGAAGGTTTTAAAAAAGAAACATTGATTTTCCGACATTCCCAATATAATTTTAGCAGAGTCGCCATTCATCTATTTTAATAATATTGCTTCTAAGGGCTGTAATTCTACGCTTTTTGGATGTACTAATATGGTGTACCTAGCCCCTCTTAACCCCTCTTAAGTAATATTTAACACAAATCCATAAAGGTCAGATATCTGGACCCCACCCAGCGATATTATCCTGGCAGCCGACTCTGGTAGTTGACATGCAGATTTTTTAGTAAACGGGCGGAGTACACAATGGACTCAGGAATTCATTAGGTAGCATTGGTGACGCTAATTGGAAGGGCAGACGAGGTTCCAGAAAGTTTTTATTTGCGAAAACTTCGGTAATTAAAAAGTTTGCAGCTTTGGGGTCTTTAAACCTTCCATTGAATTTAATGCGATTAATATTTTCAGTGGCATGGTTAGGTTTTATTTGACGCTGGCAGCAAATATTCAAGCACTCCAGCAACTAACATGTTCATTCCTTGTTGATATGTGCATGTATATATTGTATATACCTTGCATGACTCGATATTCACGTTTTCTAAAGTCATATTGCTACTATGTGTTCAAAGCATATTTTTAATTTAACTTCTACATACATAATATCCGAAGCTGTCCTTGTTCTAGAAGGCTGTTGCTAAAAGTTAAAATCATATTCTTAGACCATCATAACAAGTTAGTTTTCTGTTTGCTGATATTACACAGGCCTACCGATTGCGCTAATCGTTAAGGCACTGATTTGCCGTTAAAATTTTAAATCGATTCCTATTTACTAGCTCGATCTATTCTGAAGAAAATAAAGGTTATAATGCGAGTTGAAATGATGGTAAGAGAATTGTGTTACGTCAGTAATAAATGTTATCGGTGATACTGAGACTAAGAATACTTGATGTCTATCTTCAAACAATAGCCAAGGTGCACATTGATATGCAGGGGCGCAGCATTACTTTAATGATAAAATATAAATGTAAACTAGTGCTGAGAACATGGCGATATTTTGAGATTTTTTGTCTAATTACCTACCCAGTAATTAAACCCTAGCTCAATTTCTGGATTTGGGAAACAGATGAGCGTAATTAAATAGAAACGTACACGGTAATCCTTTATGAATTTACTTTCGTGGGACGGCGTCACGTATTTTACAGGCTGGACGATAAGGTGGGATGAACCTGACATTGTTTTGTCCTCTTGGGTCATCAGCTCTAGGATTTGCGGAAATGATTTTTGCTTCAAATGGGTACGAAATTGCTAGTCGCTCGTGTAATTTCAGCAGTCTAACGACCGAATCGTGTGATTTTTAACAAAAGTCTCTTTTGTTGCAATTGCATTTGGTGCAACCGGAGAATAGAGTAAATTCCGTAGCAGAATTTTCATTCTGCTTTCACAGTGCGGTGTTCATGTACTCTGTACTTTGCAACTATACAGCACATAATAGGGAACATGACTAAAATTTTAAATATAAAAATAAAACAAAAAAACATAGCGAACGTTGTAAGAAAACGTGTACTTCACAAAAAAACAAGGTATCTAATTTCGCGCGATCAGTATGAAGGATCTAAACAGCGATAAAATTAAAGCGGCCCTAAACGAGCTGTGATGTCACAGCCTGCAATATTCGGTAGGCGTTAAGCGGCCGAATGAACTATGAAATCCAATCTCCTCAAAATTTATTATTGGGAATTAAAGCGTCATATTGTGCATATCTTATTTTTCAGTATGGTAGAACATTTTTATGCAATAAAAAAATGGAAGTGTTCCCTATTCTCATATAAGTTGATTTATCATACAGTGTTTTTCAAGGACAACTAGCCACCCTAAATATCTGTAATAGAAATAAAAAAGAGGGTTGTGGGTACTAGGGTGTCGATGATACGCCCCTGATTTTTATGATAACAAACATGTCCCCATTTATATATTTTTTAACTCTAGTTAACAGTGGATGATAATGATATAGAAATAACTGAAACAAATTTATTTTAGACAAATTATGAGTGCCTTTCGTTCCCCAACTCACAAAAGGGCTAGATATCAGGGGCATGCAGTCCATGGAAGCAAGGGAAGCAACGCTTCCCCTACTCCATAGGCTGAACAAGCTGAATTTTTGCAGAGACCTTCGTTTTGATGTTCTAATGAGGTGCAAAAAAAATCTCATATGCGTAAAATATTATTCTCTACAAAATTATTCAAATACATTTTTGTCGTACGAAAAACCATTTTCGAGATTAGCATGATAAAGCAGAAGCGCGCATTGGTAATAGGTAATACTGTATTATACTGCAGAGCTATAAATATAAAAGCAATTTTCTTAATCTGTTAGACTGGAAAATTAAATTCCCATTATCAAAGCCGTTCAAAATTTATCTATTTATCAAAAAATATATACTAAATAATTATTAACAAAAAATACATTATTTCCCACACCACGCCTTATGTTTCCTTGCCTTCCTCCTCGTCTTCGTCGGATTCCACTAGCACCTCGATCAATACATTATCCTCGTCAGACACTTCCTCTATATCTGTTGGCTCTATGTCTGTTGGCAAAACCTCTTCAGGCTTAAGGTTACTGAGGTCTTAGATGTTTTGCTACTCTGTTGACGGGTTCAGGCATGCCTGTCCGTGATACTGACCACAAATTTTGGAGCATGTCATCCCGACTTTATTACGCGCGCACTGCGTACCACATCCCTTTTTACAATTACAGAATATTGTATTTAATAGGTGGCAGTAGTGTTGTTTTCGGCTGTAATATGTCGTTTTTTAAATCTCAACCCCATTCTTCGGGTTGTAGATTTTTCCCTAGCCAAATTTGTACTTGGTAGTAGACCCGATAAATATGCTGTCGAGCTGCTTCACTGGTAGGTGGAAGAGATGACAATAACATGTAACAGGTCTATTAAGTTATGTAGCCTTAAGCCTAATTTATTGGGTGTATCTAAATTTGTCAAGGTTCACTTCATCTTTTGGAGCACCATACATAGCTAACAGAAAACGCTTTCCATTCTGAAATACTGTATCTGGCGGGTAGTTTTCTGTTTGATATATTTGAGCCGAGTGAGTAAAATCGGGATGTTTCTCAAACATTGTCATAACCTTACGTTTTCCTTTGTTGTGTTTATAGTTATAGCTTTGCAGTATAATACAATATTACCTATTAAAAATGCGCGCTCCCACTTTATCATCTTGTAAACGGTACGGTTGGTCGTACGAAAAAAATGTATATGATCAATTTGGTAAAGAATACTATTGTAGGTAAGTTTTGTTATGGATTCTTACGGCGTCAGATGCACTGGAAGCGAGATTTTTGTCAAAAACCGATTTTCATGACCTTTGACCTTCGATGTCCCAAGACGCACAAGGGTAGGCATATAAAATTTTTTTGTGCTTCATTGGAACATCAAAACGAAGATCTCTGCAAAAATTCAGCAGATGGCCTTTTGTTTAACCTTATTTCCCTGGTCTATAGCTTCTCTGATACATCGGCTGCTGAATGTATCGGCGCGTGCTGGCTGAGCCAATCGCGTGCTTTTTATAGGCGCGGTTGGCGTAGCTTCTTTTTTTTTAAGTTTTAACGTATAAAACGCGCATAACGTCAACGTATCACACACAGATAGCCCTAGTGTGTTATACGTGTATCGGATTACGTCGAGTCTCAAGCGAAGCAGCGAAATGGATGACAATAATACGGATATGGACATGCAAATACCGTCAACTTGAATGTGCTTAATAATAAAAGGATTTTCGTCATTAAAATTCGCAGATACGCTTCAATTAATTACTAAAGGAAGGGCAAAACGGCTTATGAAAAATTTAACCACAAAAATGAAAAACATTAGGCATTTTTGTCTGAAAAAGCATTACAAACAATTTAAATGGTCAACAGGGGGTGAAAATATTAATAAATTATTTTGTTGACCATGAAAATGTAAAAAGTGTCTGGAATGAAACTATTTTTATTTTCGATTTAAACAATTTGTATAAAGCTGTAAAAGACAGCATTTAAGAAATAGGTAAGAAAAATAGGTAATTTTTAAAAATTGCTTTCCTTATGTCAAAATCCCATTTCTACAAAATTATCTCACGTCTGAAAAATATATCTTTGTAAGTTTCGATATTGTGCCTCTATTCATCAATAACCCATTTTCTGAAACACTTGACATCCTTAAACTAACATACAGAATCTATTTAAAATATACCACAAAAAAATTGTCCCCTGTTTGAGAAACCCTGTATCCAGCTGTTTGCATATTTACAATAGCTCCTATGTGACCGGGATTGCTCGCGTCTACCAGTTAGTGAACGGAATGCACACTGGATCACTCCCTCCGTTTTCTACCTGATGTGCGCGACAACTGATTTATACAAATATCTACGTATACGGCGTACAATATGTATGTATAGTTCAACGACCGGCAACCCTGACCTACACAATGTTTTTCATTGGCGTAGACATTTTTTTTTCTTAGGGGGGTGAAAGTAGAAGGTGATCTAGGATGGTAAGTACCTACATAAAAATAAAGTCAATGAACAATAGGTACCTACTTACAAGGGTTTAAACTACTTACAGGGGGTTAAAGTAGTAGGTTTTTATATGTAGATTTTCAACACTACAGCTGATATTGAATGCAAGTTTCCACACCACTCATGAAGTATTGCTTTCAGCGCGTTACCATTTTTCAGTGGGTGGTTCGCCAGTAGCCATATTTCCCACAAGAAAAAAAAATATGTACAAAACAGATAAGTAGCCGTGAAAAATAAACTTTAAAACGGAAAAATGAAATAAATATATACCTATTCCAAAATAGAGCAAAAAATTTTTAACAAAAAATGAAACAATAAAATAAATATATATTTCAAAACATGCTCAACAAAAAATAAAAACAATAAAATAAATATACCCATATTCCAAAATAAAGCAAAAAATTCTCAATAAAAAATAAAAACAATAAGAGAAATAAAATAAATCACCTGTATCCATCCTGCCAGACTCTCTTCATAGTATGTCCTTCGTTGACCCACGTTTCGTCAGTGTAAAAAATTTTCCGCCCCTCGTTTCGAAACTTTTTTATTTTTCGAAGATAATCCATCCGCCAAGCAACTATTTCATATCTTTCTATGAGAATACTTTTTCTGTCTACTTTTCCATACTTAAAATTCATGTCTTTCAAAATTTTTGCCAGACTACTGCACATTTTAGGTATAATATCATTTTCACTTATACCTTGCAGCACTTTATCTAAAGTGGGCAATTCGTTATTTCTAAAGAAACTTTTCTTCTCTTAAAAGTGTGTATATGCTTGCCTTTGATGCTTCTGTATAATCCGAACATATATCCACCAATTCATCCTTGTCGCGATGAGGGTGATCTCTCTGTATGCAGTAAAATACTCGTAAAATTATTCTTTTCTCACCTACCGATCGGTACTGCCTACGTTTTGGAATATTTTCCATCCTTCGCCGATATTATATTGTATCACAAATCACATTAAAACAGCACTATATATATATATATATATATATATATATATATATATATATATATATATATATATATATATATATATATATATATATATATATATATATATATATATATATATATATATATATATATATATATATATATATATATATATATATATATATATATATATATATATATATATATATATATATATATATATATATATATATATATATATATATATATATATATATATATATATATATATATATATATATATATATATATATATATATATATATATATATATATATATATATATATATATATATATATATATATATATATATATACGCGAATATAGACATCGCGATGTCTATATTCACTTAACCAACGCACTACACTATCGCGAATGACCGTTACAATTTACGTGCGTATAACCCATGGATCCTATGTAAGAGAGGGGACATTTGCTACTCCGTTCACTAAACACAGACGGCGCGTCATTTCGATGTATACCTACATAGGTAGGTATATAAATAATATATTAGCAATTCCCGCGAACACGCCACTGTAAGATATGCGAACCTGATCCTATTAGATCCGAGAATCCGATCCCGATCCGAGAGATACGATTCCAATAAGTTAAAAAGAGATATACCGCTTGAATATTCGTTATTGGAGAGGTCGTGGATCGGCGTTGCCGCTTTTAACTATAAAAATAAATGTTTACGTGATTGTCATATTTAAAGTAGACGTACGTAAGTAGTAGAAGAATTACATGTGGCAACTGCGCGGTATCTTATATGGGGTCAGTTAACTATAAGCACATATTGAATGAAGTATAGTTGATCAGATGTCTGGTAGAGTGATGATAGCTCAGCGAGTAAAGCGTGTGCCACATATGCACTGCACTTTTTAGTATTTTTTATATTTTTTGCCTTAATTACTCATTCTTAAATATATGTGTACATGGAATAAGATCTGCTCATGAGGACCAGTTTTGTCACAATTGCTTTTGCTGTAAACAAACAGTAACAAATGCATAAATCAGTTGTCACGCATGTCAGATAAACGGAGTGCTCAAGCGTACATTCCGTTTATAAACTGGTAGACGCAAGCAATCGCGGTTACATAGGAGCTATTGTAAATGAGTATAATATTATATAAAATTACAATATTGGAAACTAGAGAATGTAAAGAATACATTTATTAAAAAGTTTTCCGTTTTTATTTTTTTTTGGTAAAACCTTCGGTAAAACCTATATTATTTCTTACCAAAATCCAAGCACCTGATTTGTATGTAGAACAAACACCATATTAACATTCGGTGATTTCACGTTGTGTATAATATACTCCGCCTTTACTTCGTCGTGCGGGTGCTTTGAATGAAGCTTAATTTTGATTTGCCGTTATTCAACCTGAAAATGAGTATATACGTAACATGATTTAATAACAGGAAAAGTTCCAGGATTAATTTTGTCATTAGATACGTAACTTAATTATAGTCACAACTTTGGCATCGGTGGCTCAAATACTAAAATACCACATTATTAGCCCAGGCAACTAAGACCAAAAAAGGCGAAATAGGTGAAAACATTCATGTAGAAGCCAATTTTGGCACAGCAGTAGGGGAAGGTGGGACTGGAGCTAAGGGGACAGTTTTTTGTTAAGCTTTTTGGCTAAGATCAATACTTAAGGAGATATGGACGGATACGGATATTTAATGATAAATGAAGTATTCTCATACCGCGTATTAATGACTTTACTGCATGTAAGTAAAATCTTGTAAGAAGGGCGGCCCTGGATCGGTATATTTTTTGGGGAGGAGGGAGGGGGTAATTTGTTTTTAATATGTATACACCCAATAGTTCTGTAGGTCAATTTTTATTTGTAGGCCGCGCCAGGGGTATTCAATGCGTAGCAGATAAAAATTTTGAATTTGGCTAGGTCAAACGGCCTTAAATTAAAAGTCAGAAATTTTATTCAAAATTATATTGTCTTTGCAGAGTAAGTTTCGTGGGCGCCAATACAGCATCGATGATGATGCAAATTCAGATATTCAATTAAATTTACGTTATTTAGTTGATTACCAGACACCGGACAGCATTCGAGTAAGATGTCTGGAAAGTGTGTGAATAATCCGGATAGTTTCTGTTACGTTTGTAGTGAGGTGACTTTTGCAACTCAGAAACGCTCCATCACTCCAATGGTAAAAAAGGCGTATCATCTGTATTTCAGCTGTAAAAGAGGCGATCAGGACAAGAACTGGGCCCCACACATCTGCTGTAATGCATGTGCTTCAGGCCTTCAGGTAAAAAACGATCCATGCCCTTCGCTGTACCAATGGTCTGGAGAGAAGCGACAAATCATGCAAATGACTGTTATTTTTGCAGGGTATCACCTGTGGGACAAGGGACAGGTATTTCCAAAAAGAAAAAGTCTGTTGTCAACTATCCAAATGTACCATCTGCCATGCGACCTGTGCCCCATGAAGATGGTCTCCCGGTTTCAGAACCCCTGGAAAGATACACTTAAGAATCAGACGATGAAGATACTGTGATCTGTCAAGACGAATATTTTATTCCATCAACATCAGAGATCTTGATTTCACACCGAGTACATCATATCGCCCACCACACAAAATAAACCAAGCAGAATTAAATGATCTTGTGAGAGATCTTGAACTTTCAAAAAGTAAAGCAGAATTTTTGAGACCAAGATTGCAGTTGTGATTACAAATTGCAAGAGTGGCACCTATTAGAAGACGATGCTGCTGTATCTGTTTTTTGTAAATGCCAAAAATACTTAAGGTGTAAAAAGGTGTAACAAAGAAACGTCCTTGAAAACAGCAACAAATTTTTTTATTTCTTTGTCATTTTCATAATCAGCATCCCAAAATTAATTAGGTATCCAGTTAATTTGCATAAAAGATACTAAATATAAGTTAAAATTTGCTGACCTGTGTTATTATTGTTATTTTATTTATAATTATTATTTATAATTATATATTGATGTAGATTAATTAATTTAGTACATGAACATTGTTTCTCTAGATATAGTAGTTTTAGAGTTATTAACAAAAAAGTG
>CAXKVY010009452.1:0-20437 GCA_964058915.1 Tetropium fuscum | reverse complement strand
CTACTGGTCTTGGTCACTCAAGGTTTTACTAGAACAAGGTTGGCCATTTAAATCCAACTCTGTAGTGACATTTTCTTTATCCTCTATTATTCTTAGTTCTGCATACTTCTCCTGATATTTAAAGATCTGTTGAGAGAATAAAAAACATGAAGTGATGGTGGAATATATAGATACAGGGTACCTGTTAATGTAATATAAGTCGATAAAATACTTCTAGAGGGTAATAAAAGTTACATGGTCTCCAGCGCACAATTCAGCTACTCTAAATTTTTTATCTTTGGAGATTTTTATAAATTTCAAAACCTGCTTTTTGTAGAGTAGTCAGTGAGGAGTCTCACAGATACTTCTACATATTAAATTAAAACAACTAGATGTTATATTAGGTACTTGGAAATTTTGTGAAATTAGCACTCCCACGATATTTTTTTAAGGTATGGTAAAAAGTAATTTTTTCACTTGAAATATTTGAAAACGAACATTTCGCCTATATTTAAATACGTTTGACCCTTTGCAAAAGCCATATAAAATCGAAGTCTGAAGGTAGCAGTAAATAAAAAAAGCCATATTTCACCCTATCTATCTTCATAAAGGCATAAAATTGCAGAGGAGAATGGCATAAATTTGAACTGTTAAGTTCCCCACGATCTTCTAAAAAGTATGGTAAAAAGCCAGTTTTGGCATATTTTTTTCACTTGAACTATTAACAGGACCACCTAAAATATATCGCATATTATATAAAAGAGTGTGCAAAAGACATAGAACTCTTCGCAAAAGACATAAGACAAAAGACAAAAGACGAAGAACTCTTCGCAAAAGACAAACATAAAATTGAGGTGTAATATTAGTACCCCGTTATAAGGGTTATTTTTTATGAACAATTGTTATACACATATTGTTATAAATTTGCATGATGCCACAAATAACTTAGGCAATAGTTAGCTTATACACGTGTGTCCATATAGAATACATATAACTACCTACATTTTCACCAAATAGATATCTATTTCTTAGATATTAGATATCTACTTATCGTAAAAAAGCTAGGTTTCGGTTTTTCCTATGCGTAGAAGTTTTTTCACTTTCATTCCTGGAGTTTTTTCTTGGAGGTAATTCCTACAGTAACAAACAGGTATTCTACAAATTGACAATGATAAAACAATAACTGCGTTAATCATGACAGGTCAAGCCCAGGCCGCAGGTAACAAAAAATGTTTATCCCTCGAATCTCCCCCTATTTGTCCAGCGCTGCGTTGCCACTTCGCATAAAACTATATTACGACATAGATGCAAGCACTTTCTAGATGTTGTGTAATAATTTGTTATGAAAGCCTGATTTCCTGATTTTTGTGGTCATTATTTTTTAAAACGTTATTAGAAAAATTGTTGTAAATTATTATCAAAATATTGGACACTCGATAATATTCCCTAACAAAAAATATCTATATTTCACTTTTTTATTGAAGGTTTTAAAAAAGAAACATTGATTTTCCGACATTCCCAATATAATTTTAGCAGAGTCGCCATTCATCTATTTTAATAATATTGCTTCTAAGGGCTGTAATTCTACGCTTTTTGGATGTACTAATATGGTGTACCTAGCCCCTCTTAACCCCTCTTAAGTAATATTTAACACAAATCCATAAAGGTCAGATATCTGGACCCCACCCAGCGATATTATCCTGGCAGCCGACTCTGGTAGTTGACATGCAGATTTTTTAGTAAACGGGCGGAGTACACAATGGACTCAGGAATTCATTAGGTAGCATTGGTGACGCTAATTGGAAGGGCAGACGAGGTTCCAGAAAGTTTTTATTTGCGAAAACTTCGGTAATTAAAAAGTTTGCAGCTTTGGGGTCTTTAAACCTTCCATTGAATTTAATGCGATTAATATTTTCAGTGGCATGGTTAGGTTTTATTTGACGCTGGCAGCAAATATTCAAGCACTCCAGCAACTAACATGTTCATTCCTTGTTGATATGTGCATGTATATATTGTATATACCTTGCATGACTCGATATTCACGTTTTCTAAAGTCATATTGCTACTATGTGTTCAAAGCATATTTTTAATTTAACTTCTACATACATAATATCCGAAGCTGTCCTTGTTCTAGAAGGCTGTTGCTAAAAGTTAAAATCATATTCTTAGACCATCATAACAAGTTAGTTTTCTGTTTGCTGATATTACACAGGCCTACCGATTGCGCTAATCGTTAAGGCACTGATTTGCCGTTAAAATTTTAAATCGATTCCTATTTACTAGCTCGATCTATTCTGAAGAAAATAAAGGTTATAATGCGAGTTGAAATGATGGTAAGAGAATTGTGTTACGTCAGTAATAAATGTTATCGGTGATACTGAGACTAAGAATACTTGATGTCTATCTTCAAACAATAGCCAAGGTGCACATTGATATGCAGGGGCGCAGCATTACTTTAATGATAAAATATAAATGTAAACTAGTGCTGAGAACATGGCGATATTTTGAGATTTTTTGTCTAATTACCTACCCAGTAATTAAACCCTAGCTCAATTTCTGGATTTGGGAAACAGATGAGCGTAATTAAATAGAAACGTACACGGTAATCCTTTATGAATTTACTTTCGTGGGACGGCGTCACGTATTTTACAGGCTGGACGATAAGGTGGGATGAACCTGACATTGTTTTGTCCTCTTGGGTCATCAGCTCTAGGATTTGCGGAAATGATTTTTGCTTCAAATGGGTACGAAATTGCTAGTCGCTCGTGTAATTTCAGCAGTCTAACGACCGAATCGTGTGATTTTTAACAAAAGTCTCTTTTGTTGCAATTGCATTTGGTGCAACCGGAGAATAGAGTAAATTCCGTAGCAGAATTTTCATTCTGCTTTCACAGTGCGGTGTTCATGTACTCTGTACTTTGCAACTATACAGCACATAATAGGGAACATGACTAAAATTTTAAATATAAAAATAAAACAAAAAAACATAGCGAACGTTGTAAGAAAACGTGTACTTCACAAAAAAACAAGGTATCTAATTTCGCGCGATCAGTATGAAGGATCTAAACAGCGATAAAATTAAAGCGGCCCTAAACGAGCTGTGATGTCACAGCCTGCAATATTCGGTAGGCGTTAAGCGGCCGAATGAACTATGAAATCCAATCTCCTCAAAATTTATTATTGGGAATTAAAGCGTCATATTGTGCATATCTTATTTTTCAGTATGGTAGAACATTTTTATGCAATAAAAAAATGGAAGTGTTCCCTATTCTCATATAAGTTGATTTATCATACAGTGTTTTTCAAGGACAACTAGCCACCCTAAATATCTGTAATAGAAATAAAAAAGAGGGTTGTGGGTACTAGGGTGTCGATGATACGCCCCTGATTTTTATGATAACAAACATGTCCCCATTTATATATTTTTTAACTCTAGTTAACAGTGGATGATAATGATATAGAAATAACTGAAACAAATTTATTTTAGACAAATTATGAGTGCCTTTCGTTCCCCAACTCACAAAAGGGCTAGATATCAGGGGCATGCAGTCCATGGAAGCAAGGGAAGCAACGCTTCCCCTACTCCATAGGCTGAACAAGCTGAATTTTTGCAGAGACCTTCGTTTTGATGTTCTAATGAGGTGCAAAAAAAATCTCATATGCGTAAAATATTATTCTCTACAAAATTATTCAAATACATTTTTGTCGTACGAAAAACCATTTTCGAGATTAGCATGATAAAGCAGAAGCGCGCATTGGTAATAGGTAATACTGTATTATACTGCAGAGCTATAAATATAAAAGCAATTTTCTTAATCTGTTAGACTGGAAAATTAAATTCCCATTATCAAAGCCGTTCAAAATTTATCTATTTATCAAAAAATATATACTAAATAATTATTAACAAAAAATACATTATTTCCCACACCACGCCTTATGTTTCCTTGCCTTCCTCCTCGTCTTCGTCGGATTCCACTAGCACCTCGATCAATACATTATCCTCGTCAGACACTTCCTCTATATCTGTTGGCTCTATGTCTGTTGGCAAAACCTCTTCAGGCTTAAGGTTACTGAGGTCTTAGATGTTTTGCTACTCTGTTGACGGGTTCAGGCATGCCTGTCCGTGATACTGACCACAAATTTTGGAGCATGTCATCCCGACTTTATTACGCGCGCACTGCGTACCACATCCCTTTTTACAATTACAGAATATTGTATTTAATAGGTGGCAGTAGTGTTGTTTTCGGCTGTAATATGTCGTTTTTTAAATCTCAACCCCATTCTTCGGGTTGTAGATTTTTCCCTAGCCAAATTTGTACTTGGTAGTAGACCCGATAAATATGCTGTCGAGCTGCTTCACTGGTAGGTGGAAGAGATGACAATAACATGTAACAGGTCTATTAAGTTATGTAGCCTTAAGCCTAATTTATTGGGTGTATCTAAATTTGTCAAGGTTCACTTCATCTTTTGGAGCACCATACATAGCTAACAGAAAACGCTTTCCATTCTGAAATACTGTATCTGGCGGGTAGTTTTCTGTTTGATATATTTGAGCCGAGTGAGTAAAATCGGGATGTTTCTCAAACATTGTCATAACCTTACGTTTTCCTTTGTTGTGTTTATAGTTATAGCTTTGCAGTATAATACAATATTACCTATTAAAAATGCGCGCTCCCACTTTATCATCTTGTAAACGGTACGGTTGGTCGTACGAAAAAAATGTATATGATCAATTTGGTAAAGAATACTATTGTAGGTAAGTTTTGTTATGGATTCTTACGGCGTCAGATGCACTGGAAGCGAGATTTTTGTCAAAAACCGATTTTCATGACCTTTGACCTTCGATGTCCCAAGACGCACAAGGGTAGGCATATAAAATTTTTTTGTGCTTCATTGGAACATCAAAACGAAGATCTCTGCAAAAATTCAGCAGATGGCCTTTTGTTTAACCTTATTTCCCTGGTCTATAGCTTCTCTGATACATCGGCTGCTGAATGTATCGGCGCGTGCTGGCTGAGCCAATCGCGTGCTTTTTATAGGCGCGGTTGGCGTAGCTTCTTTTTTTTTAAGTTTTAACGTATAAAACGCGCATAACGTCAACGTATCACACACAGATAGCCCTAGTGTGTTATACGTGTATCGGATTACGTCGAGTCTCAAGCGAAGCAGCGAAATGGATGACAATAATACGGATATGGACATGCAAATACCGTCAACTTGAATGTGCTTAATAATAAAAGGATTTTCGTCATTAAAATTCGCAGATACGCTTCAATTAATTACTAAAGGAAGGGCAAAACGGCTTATGAAAAATTTAACCACAAAAATGAAAAACATTAGGCATTTTTGTCTGAAAAAGCATTACAAACAATTTAAATGGTCAACAGGGGGTGAAAATATTAATAAATTATTTTGTTGACCATGAAAATGTAAAAAGTGTCTGGAATGAAACTATTTTTATTTTCGATTTAAACAATTTGTATAAAGCTGTAAAAGACAGCATTTAAGAAATAGGTAAGAAAAATAGGTAATTTTTAAAAATTGCTTTCCTTATGTCAAAATCCCATTTCTACAAAATTATCTCACGTCTGAAAAATATATCTTTGTAAGTTTCGATATTGTGCCTCTATTCATCAATAACCCATTTTCTGAAACACTTGACATCCTTAAACTAACATACAGAATCTATTTAAAATATACCACAAAAAAATTGTCCCCTGTTTGAGAAACCCTGTATCCAGCTGTTTGCATATTTACAATAGCTCCTATGTGACCGGGATTGCTCGCGTCTACCAGTTAGTGAACGGAATGCACACTGGATCACTCCCTCCGTTTTCTACCTGATGTGCGCGACAACTGATTTATACAAATATCTACGTATACGGCGTACAATATGTATGTATAGTTCAACGACCGGCAACCCTGACCTACACAATGTTTTTCATTGGCGTAGACATTTTTTTTTCTTAGGGGGGTGAAAGTAGAAGGTGATCTAGGATGGTAAGTACCTACATAAAAATAAAGTCAATGAACAATAGGTACCTACTTACAAGGGTTTAAACTACTTACAGGGGGTTAAAGTAGTAGGTTTTTATATGTAGATTTTCAACACTACAGCTGATATTGAATGCAAGTTTCCACACCACTCATGAAGTATTGCTTTCAGCGCGTTACCATTTTTCAGTGGGTGGTTCGCCAGTAGCCATATTTCCCACAAGAAAAAAAAATATGTACAAAACAGATAAGTAGCCGTGAAAAATAAACTTTAAAACGGAAAAATGAAATAAATATATACCTATTCCAAAATAGAGCAAAAAATTTTTAACAAAAAATGAAACAATAAAATAAATATATATTTCAAAACATGCTCAACAAAAAATAAAAACAATAAAATAAATATACCCATATTCCAAAATAAAGCAAAAAATTCTCAATAAAAAATAAAAACAATAAGAGAAATAAAATAAATCACCTGTATCCATCCTGCCAGACTCTCTTCATAGTATGTCCTTCGTTGACCCACGTTTCGTCAGTGTAAAAAATTTTCCGCCCCTCGTTTCGAAACTTTTTTATTTTTCGAAGATAATCCATCCGCCAAGCAACTATTTCATATCTTTCTATGAGAATACTTTTTCTGTCTACTTTTCCATACTTAAAATTCATGTCTTTCAAAATTTTTGCCAGACTACTGCACATTTTAGGTATAATATCATTTTCACTTATACCTTGCAGCACTTTATCTAAAGTGGGCAATTCGTTATTTCTAAAGAAACTTTTCTTCTCTTAAAAGTGTGTATATGCTTGCCTTTGATGCTTCTGTATAATCCGAACATATATCCACCAATTCATCCTTGTCGCGATGAGGGTGATCTCTCTGTATGCAGTAAAATACTCGTAAAATTATTCTTTTCTCACCTACCGATCGGTACTGCCTACGTTTTGGAATATTTTCCATCCTTCGCCGATATTATATTGTATCACAAATCACATTAAAACAGCACTATATATATATATATATATATATATATATATATATATATATATATATATATATATATATATATATATATATATATATATATATATATATATATATATATATATATATATATATATATATATATATATATATATATATATATATATAAATATATATATATATATATATATATATATATATATATATATATATATATATATATATATATATATATATATATATATATATATATATATATATATATATATATATATATATATATATATATATATATATATATATATATATATATATATATATATATATATATATATATATACGCGAATATAGACATCGCGATGTCTATATTCACTTAACCAACGCACTACACTATCGCGAATGACCGTTACAATTTACGTGCGTATAACCCATGGATCCTATGTAAGAGAGGGGACATTTGCTACTCCGTTCACTAAACACAGACGGCGCGTCATTTCGATGTATACCTACATAGGTAGGTATATAAATAATATATTAGCAATTCCCGCGAACACGCCACTGTAAGATATGCGAACCTGATCCTATTAGATCCGAGAATCCGATCCCGATCCGAGAGATACGATTCCAATAAGTTAAAAAGAGATATACCGCTTGAATATTCGTTATTGGAGAGGTCGTGGATCGGCGTTGCCGCTTTTAACTATAAAAATAAATGTTTACGTGATTGTCATATTTAAAGTAGACGTACGTAAGTAGTAGAAGAATTACATGTGGCAACTGCGCGGTATCTTATATGGGGTCAGTTAACTATAAGCACATATTGAATGAAGTATAGTTGATCAGATGTCTGGTAGAGTGATGATAGCTCAGCGAGTAAAGCGTGTGCCACATATGCACTGCACTTTTTAGTATTTTTTATATTTTTTGCCTTAATTACTCATTCTTAAATATATGTGTACATGGAATAAGATCTGCTCATGAGGACCAGTTTTGTCACAATTGCTTTTGCTGTAAACAAACAGTAACAAATGCATAAATCAGTTGTCACGCATGTCAGATAAACGGAGTGCTCAAGCGTACATTCCGTTTATAAACTGGTAGACGCAAGCAATCGCGGTTACATAGGAGCTATTGTAAATGAGTATAATATTATATAAAATTACAATATTGGAAACTAGAGAATGTAAAGAATACATTTATTAAAAAGTTTTCCGTTTTTATTTTTTTTTGGTAAAACCTTCGGTAAAACCTATATTATTTCTTACCAAAATCCAAGCACCTGATTTGTATGTAGAACAAACACCATATTAACATTCGGTGATTTCACGTTGTGTATAATATACTCCGCCTTTACTTCGTCGTGCGGGTGCTTTGAATGAAGCTTAATTTTGATTTGCCGTTATTCAACCTGAAAATGAGTATATACGTAACATGATTTAATAACAGGAAAAGTTCCAGGATTAATTTTGTCATTAGATACGTAACTTAATTATAGTCACAACTTTGGCATCGGTGGCTCAAATACTAAAATACCACATTATTAGCCCAGGCAACTAAGACCAAAAAAGGCGAAATAGGTGAAAACATTCATGTAGAAGCCAATTTTGGCACAGCAGTAGGGGAAGGTGGGACTGGAGCTAAGGGGACAGTTTTTTGTTAAGCTTTTTGGCTAAGATCAATACTTAAGGAGATATGGACGGATACGGATATTTAATGATAAATGAAGTATTCTCATACCGCGTATTAATGACTTTACTGCATGTAAGTAAAATCTTGTAAGAAGGGCGGCCCTGGATCGGTATATTTTTTGGGGAGGAGGGAGGGGGTAATTTGTTTTTAATATGTATACACCCAATAGTTCTGTAGGTCAATTTTTATTTGTAGGCCGCGCCAGGGGTATTCAATGCGTAGCAGATAAAAATTTTGAATTTGGCTAGGTCAAACGGCCTTAAATTAAAAGTCAGAAATTTTATTCAAAATTATATTGTCTTTGCAGAGTAAGTTTCGTGGGCGCCAATACAGCATCGATGATGATGCAAATTCAGATATTCAATTAAATTTACGTTATTTAGTTGATTACCAGACACCGGACAGCATTCGAGTAAGATGTCTGGAAAGTGTGTGAATAATCCGGATAGTTTCTGTTACGTTTGTAGTGAGGTGACTTTTGCAACTCAGAAACGCTCCATCACTCCAATGGTAAAAAAGGCGTATCATCTGTATTTCAGCTGTAAAAGAGGCGATCAGGACAAGAACTGGGCCCCACACATCTGCTGTAATGCATGTGCTTCAGGCCTTCAGGTAAAAAACGATCCATGCCCTTCGCTGTACCAATGGTCTGGAGAGAAGCGACAAATCATGCAAATGACTGTTATTTTTGCAGGGTATCACCTGTGGGACAAGGGACAGGTATTTCCAAAAAGAAAAAGTCTGTTGTCAACTATCCAAATGTACCATCTGCCATGCGACCTGTGCCCCATGAAGATGGTCTCCCGGTTTCAGAACCCCTGGAAAGATACACTTAAGAATCAGACGATGAAGATACTGTGATCTGTCAAGACGAATATTTTATTCCATCAACATCAGAGATCTTGATTTCACACCGAGTACATCATATCGCCCACCACACAAAATAAACCAAGCAGAATTAAATGATCTTGTGAGAGATCTTGAACTTTCAAAAAGTAAAGCAGAATTTTTGAGACCAAGATTGCAGTTGTGATTACAAATTGCAAGAGTGGCACCTATTAGAAGACGATGCTGCTGTATCTGTTTTTTGTAAATGCCAAAAATACTTAAGGTGTAAAAAGGTGTAACAAAGAAACGTCCTTGAAAACAGCAACAAATTTTTTTATTTCTTTGTCATTTTCATAATCAGCATCCCAAAATTAATTAGGTATCCAGTTAATTTGCATAAAAGATACTAAATATAAGTTAAAATTTGCTGACCTGTGTTATTATTGTTATTTTATTTATAATTATTATTTATAATTATATATTGATGTAGATTAATTAATTTAGTACATGAACATTGTTTCTCTAGATATAGTAGTTTTAGAGTTATTAACAAAAAAGTGAAAAAAGGACCTCTAGAATCAGTACTTTTAGTATGTTGTTAAGGACACCTTTCCTTATAACTGTACAGGAATTGGCTTCTACATGAATTATTTCCGCTATTTTTCCTTCGTTGCCTGGCCTATATATACTGCCTCCAAAGCAAGTGCAGTGTTTCCCAGGTCATGCAAGTGCAAGTTTATTTATCACCACTATATTACAGCATATTCTTGGTTTAACATAACTTTACATTTGTAACTCATAAATATGACAGTAAATATGTACCAAATTATAGCCAGTAATTCACTCTCCATATTAGAATCCTCAATTTTGACAAACAAATCATAGTAGGGCAATTCAAAATTCTTAATAATTGAACATATGCTATATCAAAGACGTTGAAAACCTAGGCGACATAAGGGCACGAAAGTTCCACATCATATTCTACCGCGAGGTTATAATATGGGCTATAAGAAAATCCATTATGTTAGACTCGGTAAAATTTGGGAGATGTCGATATTCAGTTATCTCATCACAGCATGTCACTTCAAGGGATTTTGTGATTTCTATTAGAAATTATTTCCATTTTTTCTTTCTCATACATAATGTAAGTAAGAAGGTATAGTAAGGATTTTTTTTCGATCGTGTTTTAAACAGTTCATGTTTTGGAATACGTACTAGAGGCGCGCGATAATTTATTTTTTATCAAGATGTCTCAGTGTTTGTGTGTCACCGGCAACTGGCGTTATAACGCGATATAAAGTTGGATACTTTTACATTCTTATTTGCTGCTACTACTAAATTCGTTTCGATATTTTAAACCCACCGCAGAATTGATGCATCGCGAATGATGTAAGTTTCTTTGGAGTATAGGATGTAGTTTCTTTGGAGTAAATTGGAGTATTCTAATTCCAATGGAAATGAAACGTAGTTCAGTTCACGCACCACAAACTCCATCCAGATTTGATATTAATTCCTACTTCTGATTGAGCATATAGCCAGTTCTCGAATTGTGCCACAAAGAAGATTAATATTACTATATATATACGATTTTTTGTTTATTTTTATTCCTCTGCAAACGAAAAAATGCCAAATATTTTCTCCAGTGAACTGTGAAATTTTCCACATTGGATTTAATTAACAATTGACGGAAATATTCGGATATTGTGCGGCGATCTACTAATAATTTTTGATTAAACAGTTCAACTAACAATGATGTTATTATATTTGCTATAATTAATAGCAGCGGTAGTTTATTTTTGAAATTGGAATGTTAATTTATTTACATTTATATGTATATATATATATATATATATATATATATATATATATATATATATATATATATATATATATATATATATATATATATATATATATATATATATATATATATATATATATATATATATATATATATATATATATATATATATATAACCTATTTTACCTATTTCATGTTAGTAACGTATGCTTTTCATTTGTTTCAGGTAAGTCTTCTTTAATTTCATTGAAAAAAACTGCAAGTACCGTAAGTATTAAATCACGTTGATTTTTCTTGAACTTATTGGATACAACTGGTTTGGATGATACCTATAGCTTTTCCGAACTCTTCCCTATTTTCACTTCTATACACACAGGTTGTTTACTAAATAATTGGCCGTACTTACTTCAGGAATAGTTTCCTTCGACGAATCTTACCTTACCACTTACCTTTGTACAATTTTATTTAGTGCGAACTTATCTTAGTACAATTTTGCTTTACTTTTATGGTTTAGATTTTAAAATTTTTATTTTGTTATTTTTAAACATATAAATGTCTTTCATGTTGTCATATTTTCGTTGTTTGGTTTCATGTTGTTCACATTTTCAGTTGTTAAAAGAACTCGCATTACTAACGTAATAATTTTTTGAGTTATCTAGCAATTTATTGTTATAGCTCCTTAAGCTAGCAAAATATAATAAGGTTAGTGAGCTGGAATCACCATATTTTCATCAAAGGAAGCTCGGTCATATATTGAGCTATACGCAAATAAATAAATATTATGTAATCGTCTAACAGTATTTATTACCTACTATAAGACAATGATGAATAAGTACAATTCTAAGAAAAAATAGTAGGTATATGAAAACTTCTTATTCAATATGAAATTCGTCGGTACAATAGGGAAATAATATAAAATAATATAAATATAAAATGTTGGTTATTTCAACAAACAAAATTGCTCTGATCGCAATACGCATACGGACTTAAATTGTTCCGCAGAATCCATAAATTGATTAGGAATCTTGGTTTTCGTAATTTATTTATTATTTATTATCCATACAGGTTTACTTCATACATTTAAAAAAAGTATTTATCAATTATAAACATATAGGTGCTCATGTAGGTATGAACTACAGAAACAATCTATAACATATACTGTACAAGTACATGAACACATTTAGGATAAAATTGAGTCAATTTGAAAATAAAAATTTCGCAATGTCAACGTCAAAGTAGCATGGTGTCTAATTTCGGATAGCTCAAGGTCTCGAGCGCCATCTGTACTTGTAGAAGGTAATCTCATTTTATGCGAAAGCAAATGTTAAATCAAGAATATGCTGTAATATAGTTCTGATATGACTTCTCTCCGTTAGATATCACTGCTTTTCATCTAAATTGAGAATATAAGTTTTGTGATCAGTTGAATTTTGTGAGTCATTGGGGGTAAAGAATCCCATAATATATGATGACGGATATAATAGACGTAGATGAAGATTTGGACACAGAATGCATATGTTGTAACAAATTGTGTTCAGAGGAAAGTGAAAAGTGGATACGGTGATGAAATGATCATGAACACTGCGCTGCGGTCATGAACTCTAGCAAGAAAAAAAACATATATTTGCGACGCATAATATGTTTGTACCATTGAAAATATAGTCTCTTAATTTCGGATACTGTACCCGTAATTAGGTACCTTTCTTTCAATGGATACAAAATTATCTCAATCTAAGAAATCCCGTGTTTTTGACAAAAATATTTGTTTAAAAGTTGTTTTGATAAATAATAAATCATAATAGTTTCAGCTGAGTACAATTGTATCTTAAATATGTGTTCCATAAACTGCCGATGTATTTTTCAAAACAATATTTGGTTTTTAATCTATTTTTTTTAATTTAAACATGTTGATATTGTTCCGATTAAAAATCAAATATTGTTATGCAAAATACGTTGACAGTTTATGGAACACATATTTAAGTTACAATTGTACTCAGCTGAAACGATGACTGTTAATTTAAAACTACGCGCATTTTTTTGTTAAACTTGTCGTCGTCCCAATGTATAGTTGTTAGGGCTGGTAATAAACAATAGGTTACTTATTTTTGTCACAACAAAAATCCAAAAACGTTAGTCCTACTTACTTAGTAAATTTTTGGTAAATTGAAAAGTGATAAACAAAATTAGGCGACTTTCCTCTACTAGGTTAAATAATACTCTCCATTGCAAATTTGTTCAACGTTATCGGTACTCCAGCATTTATTAGTAAATTCAAAATTCCTGTCTGATCTAAATAAATTATAAATTGCCGTGTCAACCATTTCGCCATCACTCATCTTCTTTATCTTCTATAAAATTCAGCAAATTTTGTGCTGAAGTATATACTATTATATACTATATATTATATTATTATACTATAAGATATTATTATTATTATTATGTATTTCTGTCTCCGGATTGAGTTAAAATAACTCACACGGACCTAAATTGATGACTACGTTATGTGGGTATTCTCACGGTTTTACTTCTTTACGTTTATATGTTCCATTTTATGGTGTTGTGTTCCCATTTTATGAGCGAGAAAATGGCTCATAAGGTTGACTAGTGATGTCTTTGCCACAATGGAAAGTAAGTTCCAACTTTGCATACAGAGAGGGAATTTTAAAAATAGAAACAAACAAAAAGGATATACGTAGATTGTAGAATCTGATAAATGAAAAGTAGTAATATCTTGTGAATTCTGTATAGTAAATATGCCACAATTGATTTTGAATATACTTCTAAAACCCTACGTTGATCGTCAGTATGGTCCTGAAAATCTTCTATCTTCGTATAAGATTCTGTAACATTTGTAAATCAATTCTTCTAATAATAAAACTGCTGATATATCCGCTGATAATAAAACGAAAAACTTCCAACATTATTTTTAACACAAGTAGGCGTTTTACAAAAATTGACTTGTTACTCTATCGCGTGGGAAATTAGTTGTTGAATGAGAGATAAACGTTGCTCTATTACGACAGCAGAGTTGAAACACCCGTTATTATTTCTTCTTTCAACGGCGAGGAACTTTTTACTGACATATTTATAAATGACGACGTCTTCAAATGATGCACTAACCACTTACATTCTCCTACACGTGGGAATTACTCTACTCTTTAAAGGGATAAATAGAGAACTCGTTCAGTTGATTTTTTGTTGGCCCCCCACATACGTAATATAAAATTGTCATATAATTATGCGTGGGTTTATAATTAGTTACGAACTTCGAAATGGAATGATGACGTACCACTTTGGAACTTTTATTTAGTGTAACTGTTTCTGCAAATGCTAAATTTTAGCAGGGACGGCTCAAGGTAAAATTTTCACCCTGGCTAGAGGACATTTTAGAGCCCCTCCGTCTTAAATGCAGCAAACCGCTATGTAAACCAGCAGAAATTGGGTTTGCAGAAAGAAAAGTCTATGTCCAGCAATATTTTTGAAAAAAGTTTCAAGGTTTTGGTGTCTAGAACATTTGGTGGCGGACAATTGGTAGGTGGGGGTAGGTTGGCGTATAGAGTATATACATATATTATTATATTCGTTTTTTCGATAATTTTGGTATAAAATTCAAAATATCTCGAAGACGGTGAACCGGATCGGAAAATGCAGAATAAAAAAAAATGTGCGTAATTAAATAATTAAATTCTCTACAAATTATGTCTTATAAATTTTTCCGATTTTCCTAACCGTTTTTCCAAAAATCGAGAAAAACCAATATATCTATATATCATGACTCTAGAAACTTAAAAAAATATTTCATTGTTCTGACAGTTTTTTACGACATTCTTCTACTTACAATTTTTGGTATAAGATGTCGCTTCTGCGCAGTTGCAGAAAAACGCATGCACAAAATTCAAACTTGTGTTTTCCAATTATCAGTTGCTTTCTCCTAATCAACCTAATATAAATTTGTTTTAGTTAAGAAGTCTTATGTAAATTCTATATGGTCATTACCAAATTTGAACAAATTTTCAAATCTCCATTTTGTAACGAAATTTCTAAAGAAAATTTTTAATTTTCTTTAGAATTTTTTCTTGCATTTTCCGATTCACCGCCTTTAGATATTTTGATATTTTCATATTTTAAATTTTGCACCAAAATTATCGAAAAAACGTACAGTGTTACGAAATAGGGTTGATTTTGATTAGATCATTAGTTGTTTACATGTTCTTACGAGACAATAATTATTGGCTACTACTTCGGGTTGTGTTAGTGGACAAAATAATTGTGATGATTAATTCAGTGGATAACATTTTTAAAATGAACTTTTCACTGTTAGACTTAAGTTCTAAGGTTCAGATAAAAAGTTACGAGACCTACATCAGATTTAAAATTAAAGATGTTTGAAAAAAAGAAGATAAGTGAAGACCTACATCAGATTGAAAAATAATCAAACGTAGGCATTTTACTAGAAATGTTTTCGGTCGTAACAAATGGACATGTGGATGTAACGTCAGGTATCTTTTTTTTTGTTTTCCATGCTTTTTACTTTATACTCCAAGCAAGGACAAGCAAGAGTGTAACTGATTTAAATCATCAAAGACTGAATTAGATGTTATTTATTCTAGACACGATTTCAAACTAATACATGGGGCTACTACGCGTTGTGGTTGCGATTTTGTGAGATCACCAGGTAGTGGGTAAGCCACCCGTTAATGGAGACACAGTCCGGCTACTTGGTATTAATTTATTTAACTCAGTACATTATAATATAGGCACCGCGAGACGTACAACGTTCAACGCTTAAGTGCTTACTTGCTTCAACGTATCAATGCCTCATCGCCTCAATACAGCAATTCTTTTTGTGACCTAATTACACTACTTATAAATTATATAATGTTCGATCAAGTCAGTACAATGTGTACGCGACCCAGTTTCATTTAGTTGTTATAATAATAGTTGTTTATTACGTCGGGCTAGACCTTAAATATCCCAATCAGCATATTATTGTTTTATATACCTGACATTGTTTATCCGCCTGTGCCTGAATGATAAACAGAATAAGAATTACTTAATTTGGGTAATATGGCACTACAGCGTACACTGGAATTTATTTAAAAATATGAATTAGGGAACACATTTTCCGAGCTTGTTAAAAAAATATTATGACAACACCAATGAATACCGCTGAAGCTGAGCGGTGCCTTTCCACTTTAAAAGAGAAAAGACTTAATGCTTTCTTAGAAATTCTGTCGAATGATCGACTTAATGCACTGACAATGTTGGCCATTAACATGGATTTTCGATTGAAATACAAAATGAAAGTGAAAGAACTAGAAATTAAAAAGGTTCTTTATCTTAGTTTAAACTGAGATTTTCAGGTTTCAATATATTTGCTTCCACACTGTCTTATGTTGCCCGACTCGATGAAGTAATGAGTAATGAAAATATTGTCTTAAAATATTTGCTTTAATAACTAAAAACCCATGATACTACGACTACAAGATATGATCACTTGGGAAACGCATTTTGAACAAAATTGCGCATCACGTCACCGTGTGACAAAAATGTATGGCGATATATGAAGACGCAAGGTTTTAATATGGTTTTATTACAAAGTTTCCTTGTTTTCATTATGATTCGACTGTTATAACTATTTTGGACATTGGTTAAATATACAGAGTATTTATGAACTTGGGAAACATTTTATATTTTAATTTTTCTCGGTTATAAAAGCACTTATCATTAGCTCATTAGGTTTATTTTTTGGAAATCGTTTACTTTTAGCATCTCTCCCAAGTTTGTAAATACCCTGTATAGGTAGGTACAAAATAAATAGCTGTTCTCATGGAGCTGGTACTTTGCCCTTAAAGGTCTAGTCGTGTCTAGTACAGCACGAACATTGATGGATTCAATGACTATACACGTCTATAATCCTTAAACTGGAATGATACTTAGAATGATTGTTTTACCCTGTACATTTAATTAGTAATTACTGCATTAGACCTTATAACTGAACGGGGAAAACTGCGCAGTTAAAGCAAGTGAATAGGTAAATACCTTATATATAAAAATTACTAAAATAATATATATTATTTTATTCTATATAATTAATTATCAAAACCGACACAAAATAACTAATAATTTCACACTTCCTTTAAACATCGGCTTAAATTAGCTTCGGTTATTTTCTTCCGTTGTCGTGTTGCTGTTCTGATGATTTTGGGGATTTTGCAGATATCAGATGTTTGTTTGGTTCTTAGATTTTTTTAGTGTTAAATTTATATTGCTGATTAAATTTGTAAAGTGCAGTACAGCATCATCTTTCAAGTGCCACATATTTTTCAGCAATTGCAATAATTTTTCTTTAACATGAAAATCATCATCAAAAAAATGCTTCGAACATACTCTAGTATTTTTAATAAATCATGCGTTTGGTAGCACTTTTGCACCCAAAATTTGCAAATATCTCCTATAGCTGGAAAACTACAGTATCGATATATATTGGAATAGTTTTTACTTTTTTATTATTGTTACTGGTACAACCCTTCATTGCAAAGTGAACCATTGTTTATCACAATCACAAATGAACAAAATAAATAAAACAACGTATTTAAACTTATAATATAATGTATTTTAAAGATGTGTCAAATTTGAATATTTTAAATTTGTCACGGAATGACGTCAGCAGAGGGAGAGAGATAGGGGATCGCATGCGCGTTAGCATATCTTGTAGTCCTAGTATCATGCTAAAAACCTATGACACGTTTAATTTTCAAAAATTACGTATAAATAAGTATAAATGAAGATTTATATTTAATTACTAGTTTAACTTTGAAAACATTTAATTGGTTTGTTTTCGAGAAACTCATTCCTAAATCAACATATGACCTAGCATATATTTATTTTAAAATCAGACTTCTTTGTCGAAAAAGGCAACGTGGCATTCCGACGGTGTCTTTTTCTCAGTACAGCTATCCTGGAGTAGGTTGTGATTGGCGCTCCGGGTGGTCGCCCGGGTCATCTGGGCCTTAAGCCGCCCTCTGAGTTTTAGCCTAAATCCGCCACACGGATGAAATTAAAACAATATGCCTGGAAGCAAGTAAATAAACATTGGACGTAGTCCTCAACAATCCCGCGCGAACGTACATTCTGGCATCGGTACGTGCCAGGTATTTGCCTGGCACCCGTGCCCCTGACCCAGCTTGGAGCAATGCAGATTACGCAAACATATGTCGTGTCTTCCTATTCTGTTATCTTTACGATTATAAACTATGCTGAATTGGGGTTGATTTGCATGGTGTGCTTTGTTTCTTTGCCAAGCGGCCACGATAATGATATCCAGTTCAAGGACGCTTGTATAATTTTATCGTAAGGAGCTCCAGCACGCTAGATTGCACTTTGGTTTTGTAAATCTCAATTTATGGAGATATGGGTAATTCGATGTGATGAGTGAATGCCGATGATTGTTTTGTTTGTATACCATTGACCTTTTAAACCATTTCATGAAAAAGCAGCCAACATTTGTTTACGAAGGTAATCCATACAGATGTTACTCCTTTCCACTAAAGCCAAAAGGCTTATAACCCGGTCAAAGTAGCTCAAAAAATAGGGGTAAGCTTACAAAAATTCGCATAGAGCTGAAAATTTTTGGGAGCACCATTATAAATGAAATGTGGAAAGTCCCCATTGATCCCACGAAACGATCTCTCGTTTTATTATATTTTGACGAACACTCGACCAGCGTATGTTGTAGATTAAGAATAATTTAGCGACGTAACCGTCAACTTTAAAGATGTAAATAGTATATAAATATACCTACATTTCTTTGCATGATATCAGTTCAAATTTCATATAAATAACAAATATTATAAATAAAGATAAGATATATACAGCAAAAAAGCTTAATATCTACTAAAATAGCCATTAATTAAACATTCTATAAATATTTAATCGACGAGAATTCGATAAAAAAGTCATGTATCCCAAAGTTCATTTGAACACTATGTATCCATAACATATAACAAACTAAAACTTAACATATAGTTAACAAATAAATTAAATAAAGAATAGCATATGGTAAATTACAAAGTGAGTGGCAATAAATCTAAAATCTATAATTGAAGTAAAATTATCGTAAAATTAATATTTAAAATGACAGCATCTGACAGCATAGTATTCTTGAATATAATATTGCATCCGGATATATTGAAAAAGCTCTGGTGCTGTGTATTAATATTCTACAAAATTTTATGTATTTGTAGCTCTTGTACACAAACTGCTACTGATTATTCGATTGTTCGATAGTTTCTGGCCACAACGATGAGACACACAGTGTAGCGAGAAGACAATACCCCACCCATTCCGGCCGTTTACATATTAAGCAAACGCAGGTGATTTATGAATATAATAGAAGCTGCTTGTATCCTGTCACTAAATCTCTCATATCGTATCAGGTAGGATCTAATGCGATCCTTTGCTTTACCTTTGGAAGGAAAGGGAGTACCTATATCCTATCCGATAATAACAAGTTCTCCTTGTTGTTCTGGAGGCGGAAAGAAAACGCCAGGATGATCTGGCTGGGGTTATTGTAGTTTTAGAAGATATTGATTAGTAGCATCGTTATGAGAATATATGCAGTATTCATTTAATCCACAATTAATTAGTCCCTGTAATAATTATTATCGATGAAACATCTGATTTTTGAAGAAATTTAATTCATTGCTCTTGTAAATTTCACTTCCCTGCAAATTAAAAAAAAAAGCGCAAGCAAAAAGAGTAGAACTACACTGCTGGCAAATAGGTTGGAATAATTAAAAATTTTAATGTGATTTTGGATGCATATATCTTCTGAATAGTATGGAATATCAAAGCACGGTTTTCAGGACTTTTTTGGAAATTTCATTGGTAATAAATGGCCTGAATATCATGTTTCTATTGTACTCAAAAAGGAATGTAAACTCCTATGCAAGGTTATTTAACGTGTTCACTTACAATTGGTCACAACTGCTTAAGGCGACACCATAATTACAAATAAACCTAAATTCACACTTCTAGTCGAATATAATTAGAGATGTATAACTACGATACTTCGTTATACGTTTGTAAACATTGGCTGGCATCGACTCCAAAAATAACAATAGTTGTATATTATTGCTGCTATACAAATAGAACATGTA
>CAXKVY010009451.1:0-22108 GCA_964058915.1 Tetropium fuscum | reverse complement strand
CATTGTGCGTCATTTTACAAAGAAAACCCGTACCAATTACTACAGAAGCGGCAAATCACATCACCATGCAATACAAAAGGATATTTATTGTAAAATTGTATAGCGCCACAATTTCTTGTGAATAGAACTAGGATCTCCAGTCCGCGGCTTAATATATCGGTCGCTATCCCTCTTCAACTCATATAAATCACATTTCCCTTCTCGCTCACTTAGAAGACACCTGCATGAACAAGCCGGCGATTTACTGGCTTTACTGCTCAATGGCGTATCATCATGTGCAACTAAGGTGAAGTGACTTCAAAAGATGTCTTATTATTATATTCATATATGTGCAAAACTTAAAGCCAAAAAATTATTTAGTTTTAAATATATTTAAAATATATTGATAAATTTTTGCATGCTGCGTGTACAACTTAGTGCTCAATTTAGCCAATAACAATTTAAAATAAAAGAAAGAAATTAAATTGCTATTGCCCAGCAAGAACCGCGGGGAGATTAAGAGTGCCCCTTGCCAGGATATGGAACGTGGTTAGGTTACTTATTATTAGTATAGGCAAGACTGTTACGAAAATTTGTAACAAATTAACTTCACAATTTGCGGGATATGTTATCATATAATTACAGTCACATTGGTATTTTTCACTGTCACTTATTAGTAGCACTCTTCACAAAAATTCACATCAGAAATTCTCATTAAATGTGAGTAAATGCTCTTCTCATTAAATGTGAGATCTTTTCGGGGCTTTGCTTTTTTACTCCTTGATGTGCTTAGATCTTCCATTGCACTACTCCACTATAACCACTATAACCTATAAACACTATACACTATATTCTATAAATACTATAATAACACTATAAAATATTAACTATAACCAATGATTTTGCGAACACTAGACATAATTATTATAAAAACACTCGAGCTCGCCTTTTACACTTCACGTACACGTTCGATGTTGCATTGTAAACACCTACCTAATACGGTTAAGGACACAAGAACTCATCTAACACCTACAACTGTCACTGAGACAATAACAAAAAGTATCCGTTAATACAACGCGCGAAATTATACCTATATGCGTGCGCCACCAACCTATAAATGTCTTTCAGGCAATACCAACAGATGAAACGTTCGCTCCTCGCATCCATTTGCAATTTGTTTTTGATATATTATAAATTAAATTGATTTAACATTTTTTTTTATTTCTTATATTAGGATAATTGCGCGCGCCACTGACCACCGCATTCCATTAGTTTGCATATTAAACGAAAGCACTATAGTCTTCATGATTTTAACATTCAAATAGTAGGTTATGTGTTATGTTTACGTTTCTCACCGGGGAACGTGCAATACTGATGTGATTCGTATGGTTTATTACTATGACGTAGGTAACTGCCAGCTTTGAAGATTTGGATATTAAGTTTTCTTATTCACAGTTTGGCGTTCAATTATTAAATTTGAGTGTGTATTATTAAATTATTCATTAATTATATCTTAAAACCTAAACTGAACGTGTATCATTCACGAGTTTTCCGACATTTTACACCGTATATTCACTCTCAATAGGAAAATAATTTTAATTTAAGTATTCCACTACGCCCTTCAACCTTATTCTACATAGAGACTGCAGGCAAATTTAATTTTGTTAGCGCTTACCGCCACTATATCCCTCACTTAATATTCAGGTGGTAGGATCCTTTAATGGTAATGGAAATTATTCATAGACAATGGGCTCTATATTTAAAGTATAAGTGTCGGTAATTTATTGAGTACGTGGAGCATGTGGAATATTATAGATTCCGTTAGTTGGGACATCACATAGTTCCATGCCGGTTGACTATGCAGGACCCTGTAATTTGCCCCTTAATACATATGTTTATGAAGGCTATAATTTTTAAGAGTAAAACAGAGGAAATTCTACCCTCTATTTTATTTCTCCGTTGTAAAAAATATTTAAGAACTTTCAATTGCCATTTACGGTGCCCAAGATATATTATAGTTTATATAATGTGAAAATCTTTATTGTTGATTTAATATGTCAATAGTAAAAATGGATTTAATAAGTTTACTTATTTTCATATATTTTACTATTTTCTTAAACATAAAAAATAATTGGGTAAAATTTATATATGTTGGTTATATGACTGATAGGGAAGAAATACGAAACAAATTTAAGTTAATTTAAGCTGGTTACGTAAGCAAGGGAATAAAATTAAATTAAAAATGTTTCAGAGATAAAATTTCCTTTATTCTGTCTAAATTTTAAAATAAGTAAAACTTATGTAAATGCTAAAGTCTAAATGCTAAAGTATGAAAGATTTTGGGATAAAACCGATATAGGTCGGTTCTTTAATAAATAATTAAGAAATAAAAAATGACTTTACCTTGCTGCGTAAATTGCCTGGACGTTACCAAATATGTAAACTTACTATACCTAATTCTCTTGCCCAGGCAACCCGGGTAAATTAACGCAAATTTGGTTTTTATTTATCAGTAAACAATTGTAAAATTTTTGTGTGAAACATTTACAACATATTTTATTTTATTTACCAAATGACCAATTTTCTATCGTGTTTGATACAAAAATAAATAATTCTATAAAAAAATTCCTATAAAATTTCCATTCCCATCAAATTTTTCAAAATAATTTGCCATTTTTCGTCAGTTCGAAATTTCCTGATATTTTCTTCAACACGCCTAGAGATGCTGGGGGTAGTATGCTACCCCCAACCATATCTAAGCGGTGAGCTTTGACTACAACATTTTTCAAAAATATGCAACCAAGAATATAATTCAACAAATGTTTTCAACCATTTTCCAATCAAGTCCATTATTATTCCCGTTATGATCGAGATTTGATCAGCTGGCACCCTTTTTTTATCACCCTTCCATCATCACCAGTGTCCTACATAGTCCACCTACATACCTAGAACTACCTACACATAACCAGATATCAGAACTTATACTTAGTTAATCTTTTAAATTAATAAAGTTGATATTACCTGGCTTGTACCGTACCTAAAAAGTTTAATGACATTATTCACCTTGTTGGTATTAAAATATGAAAAATTCTACCAATGCAGTCATATCAAAAATATGTACTTTGTAGTTAAAAAGATATAAAACATATTTTAAGCCGCCAACATACAGGGTGGTTACACGAAAACGGTGTAGAATACTATGCGCAAACAACTAAACAAAAATTTGAATATTGAAACGCTTGTTTTTAAATTATTTTATATTATATAGGTTGCCAAATAAACAGTTAGAAACCAAACATAGGTATGTTTTTCAAATGAAATGACCTATATATTTTACTTTCAAATAATACCTAAATGCGACCGAAATAATACCGAAAAAATACGTAAATACGAAATTTTAGTTGCGTTTTAGTTATGTTCATAATGCGTTTTCTAGGACTATAGTCTAGTCAACAAGTGCCAAAGTGGGTAAATCAATTTATTTTTATTTTTCTGACTGGGATCTTTTCTAAAGGTTTTGAAGAATAGCTCCAAGAAGTGGTCAAATCCGGGCTCCAGTCTAAGGTTTTTAGATTGACAATTATCAGGATTTTTATGTTAATTTAAAACCTGAGAACATAAGTTAACTATAAAAGCATATCCAATAAAAAAATTACGGTATTTTTTTCCAATGGATTACCGTTTATTCAAGTATCTAAAAGGTGATTCTTTTTTTTCCAAATCATATTTAATGGCTTTGAATAATTTTTATTTTTAGTAATTTAGTAATTTTTAGTGATTTCTTTTAAGTGTCCGAATCGGCACGCGCGCGCTTAAGTCACATTACCCGTTTTTAGCAGCTAAGTTAAAATTATAAATATTGGTGGTAGTTTCGGGAGGTGGGCCTTTTTTAAGGAAATGTCAAGTTTAAGGATCTTTTTTTCGATTTCCGATATTTGCAGTAGTTTATGAGATATTTGCCAAAAAACGACACCCGCTCTCTTTTTACTAAATTGTTTATAACTTTTGTAATTTTTACCGGACCCACTTCAAATTTTTACAATATAATTACAATATAATAGTTTACTATATAATTAATAGGATGTTATGAAAATGTTAGGTAGGTGAATATAAATGAATTTTCCAAAGAAACATCTAGTAATAAGTCTTAGATATACCATATTGTAGTAAACCAGTAAAAGTATGTCAATATAAGTAATCTTAATCAGAAAAGTAGTTATGTAAGTACTTATTTATATTATTATTATTATTAATTATTAGGATAAAGTAGGTATCTTGAATTTTTCTTTGTTAGCTTAATTACTGTGTATTTTATTATTGTATATTTATTATAAGAATATCTTTTGTTAAAATATAATTTACTTTTTTCTGTTTTGATTAATAAAAAAAATATAAAATAAAAAAATACCCTAATTAAGCAGCAGGCACATTAACGCGGAACATAATGAAACGAGGGTATTGCCGACATGGGACCTATAGTCTGGCAACGGGTAACATTCTATACAGATGATAGGTATTAGCTTTTAATAAAATATGTAAAAATGGATTCTCTTAAATGTACGTTTGTTTGAATACATTTTTTTATAGCGTTAGAAGTATGTATATTTATTTTGGGTTTAGTCCGCTCTAATCTTCTCCAACTCACGTTTAGGTATAAAAAGTATTTCATGCTCAAGCTGGCTGTTTAATTTAGCCAAGTATTTTCATATTTATTCCCCTTAGTATTTAGTAGAAGTCCCCTTAGTATTTTTTAAAGTTCAATCTTAAACAACGCAAACTGGAAATCTAAGGCTAAGGTATGAGCGCAGGTAAGGTAAGTTACCTGAAATGCCTTATTCATATTTCACTTTAGAGCTGTAATAAAGTTTCATATAATTCTACACAAATATAAAAGAATAATTGTAGGCATTCGCCTTAATGCGCAATAATAAAGATTTTATTGGGCCTGTACTGTACTAAGTATTTAAAAAAAGTTTCAAATATAAACTTGTACCTAGCTATCAATGACGTATTATCTACGTCATTACTGGTATGAAACCTTCCAATTTTAATGTATTTTTAAATAGTAAAATTTGTTATTCGAGCAAAAAATGAACGAAGGACATTTCGTACTTTTCAACTAACTATCTAACTAATACCAAATAATTGTATTAAATTATAATGCTTCTGTTCACAGGATTTTTAAAATTAAAATTAAAAATTCTTGCCGACGGCTAGCAGCAGCTTTTATTATCATTTTAATATAAATTATTTCAAAAACCGGCTAAACGAC
The DNA here is from genome assembly GCA_964058915.1 of Tetropium fuscum. Taxonomy (NCBI): domain Eukaryota; kingdom Metazoa; phylum Arthropoda; class Insecta; order Coleoptera; family Cerambycidae; genus Tetropium; species Tetropium fuscum. The sequence continues at coordinate 16,857 of CAXKVY010009451.1, read as the reverse complement.
CGTAAAGTAAAATCTTGAATGGAACACACCCGTTACGTGAAATAAATTAACATGGAAAAATATTATTGGTTTTATTTTAAATGAAGTGTTTTTTTCATATCTGCATATATTTTTTTTTGATATACTTAACTAAAGAAAGTTATAATATTTTAAGGAAATATTGAGATTATCCGTTTATTCAAATAATACGTATACTTAGCATTTAAACTTGCCATGTAAATTTAGCAACATTCATAGTTAGATAAACCGGCTGTGGTTACATTTTCGTCATTCAAGTGGAAAATTAATATGCGGAGCATAATTTATGAATGAAAGAATGACAAAATTGTATTACAGCTCCATCTAGAACTCTCATTAGAACCCTCAGTTTTAATACAGTTTGTGTAGATGGCGTTTATCATTTAGAGCGAAAATTAAGTGCATTGTGATTGATTATCTATTCACTTAATCTATGATCACACTAATGCGGTATATTAGTAGTTTATTATTCTTGCAAATGAAATATTATCAAAAATTTGAATAATGGAGCAAGTAGGTATAATTTTCCGTCACCTTTAATATTGCATGAATAAATTAGAAGAACACCAGTGACACAACTAAAACTGCAATATATTTTTTAGTATATGCCCTCAAAAATCGCTATTATGCGTACTCATTTGAGTCCGTAAAATTAAATAAGTCTTAAGTCGCTTCCGGACTCAGTCCCAAAAAGTTGCCATGACTATCTTACTATCTTGGCATGGTAACTAAATTATGAAGTTCACTATTTTAGAGAAATATTTGCTCTGATGACGTTAATCATATATAATAAGAAGTTTGAATGTATTTTTTTCGGGAGCTTTAGCTAAAAAATGTTGTTTGTAACAGGTAAGTACCTACTTAAAAAGTTTTTCGGACTCATCTACTATTCCAGGCTTGGCTTCGCCTCGTCCGGAAACAGCAAAGATTCTTCCGAAAAATCTGTATTTTAGGTTTTTGTAACAAAAATAACTATTTAAAGCCCGAACATAATGAACTAAAACTTTTTACATTGCTGCTATAACTGTGGTGGTGATTTTGTGGGATCACTAGGTAGTGGGTAAGCCACCCATGAATGGAGACACGGTCAGGCTACTTAGTATTAATTTATTTAACTCAATTTATTATCACATAGGTACAGCGAGACGTATAACGTTCAACGTTTAAGTCTTACTTGCTTCAACGCATCAATACCTCAACTCATCGATATATCAATTCTTCTTGTGACCTAATTACACTACTTTGTATAATGTTCGACCAGGTCAGTACAATTTGTACGTAACCCAGTTTCATTTAGTTGTTATATCACATATTGATATATGTGATTAACATATTATTGACTAAAAATAAATGCATATTATCTGAATTAAAAAATTCTACGAAAGACATAGTCATCGTAAACCAAGAATAAGCTCAAATATGCAATTATCGCTCAAATTAAATATGTACCGAGTCGTTTCCTGGTAAGTTCTTCCTATTATTTGAAAATATCGAATTTAATAGCTGCGCCATCAGAAGTATTGGCTAACATAATTACACTTAATATAAAATAATAATTGCTTACAAAATTGTACATTTTCTGTCCACTTATTTTAAACACTTATTTATGTCTTTGCTTTTTCCATTGTTAAATCACTTATTCCGTTAATACAATTAAACAATTAATACAACAAAATACATTTAATTTTCCATTATATACCATTATTACCATATACCTAAAAGAGAAAGCTGCACATCTGCTCAATACTGTATGTTATCATGGCTGCTGCCATAAGTTTCTTCGTAAAAAAATGTACAGTATTCGGCATAATCCTCATCATTATACTGTTTTTATATCTATCATTCCATTTCTAGTATTCCATTTTCCATATATTCGCCATGTTCGCCCCTACATGTCTATGCGTTGGCAATGTAGTGGCAGGATCGCCATGTGGTGGTGATTTTGTGGTATCACCAGGTAGTGGATAAGCCAGCCATGAATTGAGACACAGTCGGGCTACTTGGTACTAATTTATTTAATTCACTACATTATCATATAGGCAGAGCGAGGCGTACAACGTTCAACGCTTAAGTGCTTACTTGCTTCAATGCGTCATTGCCTCACCGCATCAATTCCTTTTGTGACCTAATAACACTACTTTATATAATGTTCGGCCAGGTCAGTACAATGTGTACGTGACCCAGTTTCATTTAGTTGTTATAATAATAGTTGTGTATTAAGTCGACCTAGACCATAAATGTTCTAATCAGCATATTATTGTTTCATATACCTGACATTGTTCATCCACTTATGTCGGAACGATAAACAGAATAAGAATTAGTTAATTTGGGTAATATGGCACTACATAACATCTTATTTGACAAACAATAGCCATATTTTGCAACTCAGTTGTTCTTAATTAATAATAAAAAAAACCAACCGCAACAATTAAGAAATAACAATTTGCCATCAGTCGATTATGTAAAAACTGCACACATAACGAAACAGGTGTATAAATTCAATATAGAGTATGATTCCACGGACTATTAGAGACTAATCAAATTTTGATTAGCCTTTAAATATTCTCTTGAGGCAATGTTAACCCACTCGAGAACTGTAACGAGCTGCTCCAAGATTCTGGAGGTTCCCGTCGATTTTTAACCGCTCTATCCAATTGATACCACAATTGGTCAATTGGATTGCGATTGGGGCTGATTGCTGGCCATTCCATGACTGAAATGTCATGGTTCTACAAAAATATGTGTGTCTGGGATGCTATTAGGGCCGTACGTTATGTTGCTGGAAAACATTTAAAACAAAATTTACATCGGTTTTGGAGATATAGCGATTTTAGAAAAGATCTAGCTACTTATCATTTTTACACTTTTTATGCTACTTATCAAACTAGCAGATGTGCACGAAAAAACTATTTTTTTGTACCTATTTACATGTAGAGCTAGTCCCATTAAATCTCGCGAAAGCCTTTACCACGCAGAGTCATCACTATAACCTCCGTACAAAAAAGTGGCAGTGCCACGTAGGTGATTAAGTGATGAAGCGAGAAAATAAAGTAAAAAAGTTCGACAGAGAAAATTTGACAGTTGAATATATGTTGTAATATGTGTGATAGTCTCAATTGTAACATTATTAACTATTTCATATTTCTGTTTCAGGTACGAGCAGCATAACTCGGGTTACTTCTGGATATTTGTGTATGTATAGATCTTGCGTTATGATATATTAAAGGCATCGGATAAAGATGAATTAACAGTGTTAATTCTGCTTGACTACTCAAAAGCTTTTGATTGTATTAATCACAAAATTTTGCTGTCAATATTACATTATATCGGCTTCAGTAACAATGTAGTAAAGTTAATTCAAAATTATCTAATGAATCGCAAACAAATGGTAATTTTAAACAGTGAATCATCTTATGTAGTAACTTTGGATCGTGGAGTACCACAGGGTTCTATACTAGGACCATTATTATTTTCAATATACACCAGTCAAATGTATAAGGAACTATTAACGTGCAATATACACTGCTATGCAGATGACACACATCTCTATAAGTCATTTCCTCCATCTGATAAACGGCACATGTCATAAATACAATTAATGCTGATTTGAAGACTTTGGTAAAAACCTCAGAAGACCACAGTTTATGTATAAATCCAAATAAATTGGCAGTTATGTTATTTGAAAAGAACAAATTGCGTAACAGTTTTAGTGATAATATAAAAATTGAATTCGTTAACAAGGCAAAGAACTTGGGGCTAGTAATTGTTACAAATTTAAGATTTAAAACTCACGTTAATAGCTGCATTAAAAAATCATTTTCCAACCTTAAAAAGATATATGCTAGTAAGCAACTATTGAATAAAAGTACAATTAAATTATTATGTGATTCTCTCGTTCTGTCTCATTTTGCATACTGTGATGTAATATATAGACTTTATCTGGACTGTGACACTGCAAAAAAAAATCAAAGGGTGCAAAATTCGTGTGTAAGATTAATTTGTGGTATTACACGCAGAGAACATGTTTCTCCCAAAATTTCTGATATTAATTGGTTAAAAATGACAAATAGACGTCTGCTTCACTCCTCAATATTTTTTCACAAGATAGTTTCCACGAAAATACCACCATATATCTATTAAACACTTAGGTACGAACCACTAAAACACCACCATTCATTTAGATATCATTTATTTACTATGTTTCTGCATTTAATAGTTTAACAACACTTCATGTTATCACTTCAAGTTTTTCTAGCTTCACGTCTCGGCATCTACTGGCCAGTGGCCGGCGATCGCTCATACTATTCAGTTGCCAATACCCCCTCCTTCGTCGACGCGCGCTTCTTTGACTTTATCTCTACTCCTGACCAACTAGCTGGGAACGTGACCATGGAGGGGCTAACCTTGATGAGGGCTAACCTTGATGAGTCAGTCAGACGGGGTTGTTGAGGGTGATTTGCTAACATATCTATCAAAAAATTAGATTTAGAACCGATGTTCATAACTAACATAAGACTAAAATCTTTAGGAACTCCTCCTGCTCATAGAACTGCTTTATTCCAAAGATTTTTACTTATAATACTTCACTTTTACTTATAATATTTCACAAATTTATAATAAAATACCTGTTAGTTTCAAATCGTACAATTCAAAAGGATTTAAAATACGATTACGTAACTCAACGTTAAATAGTCAATAGTTTTTATAGTACTCGTGGGCAAGTGTAAAATGCAATTGTACAATAAAATAGGTATACAATATTATTTTAAGACGTAGAACTTCAGAATCCAGGGGATTAAGTGGGAGAACAGTACTTGGGTACTAAACTTCGCCTCCTCATTTATTATTATTGTTGTTATTATTGTTTTTATATGGAATAAAGGCCATTTATTATTATTATTACATTTTACTAATTTCAGTAATTTTATTATCTATAATAATAAATAAAATTGAAGTCTGTTTGTAATGTCAAAATAACAGCTTTTTACTAAATGCATATTAAATTATATACTTATAACAAAAAAACTATTTTTATAACGAGTAACTCTTATTTTCTAAAAAGAATTAAAGTGTTCCCCGCAAAAAAGTTTAAATCCATTAAATTGTGAACTAAATTCGATTCAAATAGGTTATACATCCAATTAATAAATAATTAATTATTAACGTAAATATCCCGAGTATTTTTACTTGCTTCGAGTAATAATCTTCGAGTAATAAAGTAGCACAAAGACCCTATCACAAAGGCTACCTGTCGCGCAAGCTCAGAACGCAATACCCGCAATACAAACATTAAAAAACCCGCTTTGGCTGGACCATTCCTTTGCCCAGGGTTTGCCAACGCATGCCCGGTGGTTAGTTTCAAAGGTGGTCAAAATCAAAAAATCGAAAAATAAAAAATAAAAATTTCTTTCGGAATGAAAAACGTATTTTCTAGAGAATAAAATGTAAAAAGTATATACCTAACCTTTCTTGACTGTTCTTCCTTGTCATATCAATCGAATGGTTTTAATGTTAATTCATAGTTTTTTTATAATACTTAGGTTTGTCATTTTGACTAGTCAAGTAATTAAAATAACTGAACATTTTTTTAAAAACGGGCTCGCAGAGTTCAATCGATAATTTTAAAAGAAGTAGCAGGCAGATTTATGGGAAAATCAATTACTGTTTTCGGTCACAAGATAAAGATCAGTAAGCGAATTCAAAGGCGAATCAAAAGCGATAGTACATTTCACTCTCCTGAACACGGGGATAAAATATGAAATCGTCACGTTAAGTATCGGTGCTTTCCATTCCAAAGCAGTCGCACACAGCTAAAAGGGGCGTTCTCCTGTGTGCGTTTAGCACACCTCAGGCGAAAAATTCCTGATTACTCCTTATTTATATAAGCATTTATTTCCTTTCTAAGGAAAAGTCGGTATATAGAGCAACATAAAGTGCCCCTTTAGCAAAGCAAATAGTTTTATACGGACTATTTAACTTTACTACACTCAATGTTACAGAAATAGCCGATTGCTTCGTTCCACGAAAAATCGATCTAAGTTCTAAATTCACAGAATAGAGTTACATAAAGCTTCTTTAGAAAGTTAAAGAAACTATTGTTGATTCTAAAACTCGAACAATGATGGTTTTTCAGTCATGTAGTCACATAATTGAATATTTTGTACTTATACAAATAGTGTTCCAGTTGCGCAATAGAGACATAATATGATATAAATCATATTTATAACTCGCATGAGGGGCCAAGAGGTTCACCATGAAAACTTTACTGGAATTGGAAATATGGAATATGGTCTGTAAATAGTTCAGAAATGTAATGTAATAGAGAAGTATATACAGAGTTTAACATATCTACTAACTTTATGTGAGCCTGCTCCATACATCCATAAATCAAGTAAATTCAGAAGTTATACAGTAAATTAACCAGACATCCCAGTGCTATTATTTTATTGCTTTATTAATTCCCAGTAGAGCTTCCTGCTAACCGAAGAGCTAAGCTATGTTGTACACTGAGCGTATAAAGTATGTACAAATTTTGAGGAAAGGACGTATCTAACTGACATTTTATAAATGATAACCCAATTTTTTATTCGCGTATCTGGTGCAGTCTCATCTACTCTTTTAGGTTGTTTCAAATAATATTTTCGGGAAAATTGCAATGGTATTATAGTTATGCGACCTAAGTACACACCGGTGACGCTACAGTGATGCGCCGGTTGCAGGGCATTGACCCGGTTGCGGCGGTTGCCTATGCATGGCCCCTTTAATGCAATATTTATAAAAGCTACATTTTTATAGTCCGTGGTAATAGCTGTTGATTTATAGTGGATTTATAGTAGCATTATTATTTATAGTGGAAGCTTCTGGTTCTTCAACACTCTTCCTCAATATCAGTGATTTTGTTGGATGAACCTATTTCGTGAATAAAAATCTAAACAAATGTTTACACAAAGGTTTTGTAAAAATGCCGGCCATTTGCCTCCTTGTATTTATGTACTTCAACATTTATAATACCTTGCTCTACCTTATGTTTTACAAACTGAAATTACCTATATATCCATGTTTTAATTTTTTCTGCTCACAGTTTTTGACAGATCTTATCGTGCTCTGATTATCCTCAAAAATAGTGACAGTGTTTGTTTTAATTCCTAAATCTAAAAGTAATTTTTTGATCCAACAAGCTTCAACTGAAGCTTCACACAGCGATACAAACTCTGCTTCAGTCGTGCTGCAGCTCCAAAGTACTGTGTTATTGTACTCTTTAAATAGGTAACCTGAGGTGGATTTTCTATCACTCTCTCATGTCCAATTGGCATCTGCGTATCCGATTAATGGTAAACTATCGTAATCTTTTATATAATGCAATGTATAATTTATTGTTGCCTTAATATATCTCAATATTCGTTTTAATGATTTCTACAATGTTTCACTCGGTTTAGATTGAAATCTACTAAGGTAATATACTGATATGGTTAAATCTGGTCTTGTGTCCACCGTAGCATACATTAAAGAACTTACTAACGATCTACATTTATTTTCATATGATTCAACAATTTTACAAGTTTCATCTAGTTTGAAGTTAACCTCCATAGGAGTATCAACTGAGTTACAGTTTTCCATACCATAATTCTTAAGTACATTTTATAAAAATTTTGTCTGGTTAATGAATATGCAGTTTGACTTTTCAATGGATATTCCTAAATAAACCCAAATTATAAATTTATTTGACAGAAACGTTTAGACTTCATTTATTTCTTGTAAATTACTTCCTAGAATTAGCAAGTCATTCACGTACAATAAAATATAAATATCCCCTTTAACATATAGACAAAAGTCGTCCTCTGAGGCCCCATCAGTGGCCCAAAATTATACCAATATTTAGGTGATTTCTTTTACCCGTAAAATTATCTTTTCAACTTTATTACGCAATTATTTTTAATTTTTCTGTATAGGTATTTATTCTGTCTTATTTTCTAAAATACACACATTTATAGGGTAAAATTTATATAGGTAGGTTATATAAATTGTAAGCAAATAAATGAAAAGCAAATTTGCGTTAATTACGCACGCGGTATGACCAGGGGAAATAAATTAAGATTAATTACTTTTAAAGATGTCCCAATTTATTCTGCCTAAATTCTAAAATATGAAAGATTTCGGGATAAAACTGATAAATATCGATTTTATACTTACTAAAGTTATTTTACGTTGATTGGTAAATTGACTGGGCGCCACCCATGTTACAAAATATTTTAATTTAATTAAATCCCTTGCTCAGGCAAGCCGCATAAATTAATGCAAATTTGCATTTGCTTTCTTAGTTAACAATTAGAAAATCGACTTAAAACAAAAATTAAAACTTTACCCGATTGGATTTTATATTTTAGAAAATAGAAAATAAATAGTAAAAGCTCTGTAAAAATAAGTAAATTTATTATAAATCCATGTTTAATATTAACATATTAAATCAGCAGTATCATTGTCGGAAGTGTTAAGTGCACATGATACAATAACAAACATGTCGTGCGCATGGTAAATGGCAACTAAAGTTCTTAAATATGTTTTACAAGGGAGAAATAAAATAAGATTCTACACTTTGTTTAACCATTAAAAATATAACCTTTATAAGCAATATAAGCATAAATGTATTAAGGGACGACAAGTTTCAGTAACACATATAGGTAACCGGCACGGCGTGCCACGACAATACTACGTGGGTTGCAAAAATATGTAAATTGTTATACTTTACTGGACAAGAAGGTAAACAGATTCTACAAAAAGTAAAATAATTAAATTCTCCGAGATAATGATAGATCAATGTAAAAACTATCCGGAAATTCTGACACGGATTGTCTTCTCGGGTAAATACTGTTACCCTGCTTACGTGTATAACATTTTCCCTAACAGGTGCATTGGTACACGGGGCCAAATAGACAGGCCTGCTTGATCTCCCAATTTAACCCATTTGGATTTTTCTTTCGGTGTTACTTAAACTCTAAGGTCTACCAGAATTGACCTAAGAATTAGGTTCTATTTGAATAGGATCTAGGTTTGCCAGATGGATGTTATAACACCTTTGTTATCCCTATACCATGTTTCGTTGATTTTGCTGTATATTATGATGCGCTGTCCTGTTGAAATACAAAGTCTTCATTGGATTGTGATTTTGTGATACTTGGCAGTAATGTGGTATGAAGAATATCTTGACATTCACCTGCATAATCCATCATGTGATCTTTATATTAACATTCGCGCATTTATTTCACATTTAGAAATTTACGTATGCTACTATAAATCTATCCACTATAATATATGCACACGCGCACTCATTCTGCTTCTGAACAAATACTGTCCGTTGATGTTCCATATTCAAATAAACATTTATATCCATGTAAACATGTATAAATAAACAAGTCAATTATACAAATAAACATGTATAAGATATAAACGGAGTCCATTATTCTGTTTCCACCCAATACATGTCTATTTGTATTATCGTTGTCACCAAACTGCAACATAATTGAGCATAATTAGATAGTTATGATGTCTTGGTTGCATTCATATCGCAAACGCAATGCTCACCGAAGGCAAACCAAACAGCCCTGTCAGATGGTAGCAACATAGAGCCGTAGGAACGCGACCTGATGGTACCTTTTAAGATAATTAAATATAGTCAATAATCGAACATATTGCCTTGTTATTTCTATTCCTTTCGTTGTAGTTTTTGAGGGTTGCGCAAACCTGCAAACCAAAAGTAGAGGCGAGGCCACTGCCTTAACTGCCAGACACTCGTTACCTTATCAGATTTTGTCAAGTTTATGAAATTTAGTTCTGAGTAAAATATCTATAGAGTTTGGATATGTTGCAATTGCTTACTTGCTATGTCATAGGAAACCCGCAACGCTAGACTGAGATTTGCCAATTTTAAACTACGTTACATTTTAAGCTGATATGTTATAAGCCCCTTGAATATGACTGGAACTGTGGTATTTCGGTGATCTAGGTCACTGATCCAAGGTACTAACGGTAGATCCGTTCATTTTACTTTGCTACTCGTATATACACAAGTGGTTTACAGTTCGCTGTTGGAGGGACGGCTACATTATTTGATTTTGGGTATTATCTATCATCTTATGGATAACGGTCATGGATAATGGAAGCTTTATTATTTCAATTTCTGTTTTAAATCAGTTAATGTGACATTACAAGAGTCCATGCTTCATCTTTTCTTTGAATATTCGCCCCCCGCTGAATATGTATTTCAATAAATTTGAATATTTTAATGAAATAATTAAAAAAATTTACTTTTCGAGTGCAGATAAGTATCCTGAAGAAATTATCAGTCCTGCTTTATATTACTTTAAATCTTATATTAACTTTTGTGCGAGCGGAATATATTAAAATTTAAATTATAATAAAATTAAGATGTAACTGATATATAATACTTTTAATTATTATTATAACTTATAATTATGTTTAAATTATGTAAAATGCGATTGATCTTAAATCGTGAATTGGTTTCTTTCTATATCAAGATTTCTATTTCTGTTTTCTTTATATACAATATAGAATATAAATTGTCTATACTGTTACCTCAGTCAACCATACCTTATAAGATTCGCCTTTAATGGGTAGGTTTTTAGATACAATATGTATGCGCATGTAGGTACTAAATATTGTATTTAAAGAAAATTTAACAATTAATAGTGACATGGCTTAATGTAATTACCATGACCTGACAAGCACCAAATATGGTATGATGGTACCTTAGGGTATACTAATAAATGTTAGCCTAGGAGCCCTTTGGAATTTCTAAAAATTTGTATGTACTGCATTAAAATCCAAAATGGCCTACAAATACGACAAAATATTACATGAAATTACCGTAGTCTGGAATTTCTAAAAATTTTCATGTACCAATGTAAAATCATGTAAATCATCATCATTTCTAGTAAAATCCAAAATAACCCACCAAAATCCAAATAAGTTCTATAATGTAATGGATTTTATAATGGAATAGATGAATTATACTTGAGAGCAGAGATTTATCGTTAAAGTATTGTGCAAGACAATTTAGTAGGTATCAAATAATATATTATCGGAAATCGGAAATTACGAATACAATGATACATGGTAGAATGATAGTATGCATTAAATAAGAATAAGTAATGTAAACTGTAGGTATGGGAGGCATAGTGAATATATAAAGATACTATGCATAGATAAACTCTATAACTAAAGTGAGAAAATGCATGGCATAGACATATAGTATAGAAAATAGTACATGGCAGAGACTTTATTATAAAAATAAATCAATAAAACAAAAGTGGGGAACCAAGAGAAATAATAATAGTACAAGAAAAAAAGGCAGATTCCAGAGAGAAATTATAAAATCAGATTGCAGATACAAATAAGAAAATCAGAATGCAGATAGAAATAAGGGAAGAAGAGAATTAAGAGAAAAAGATTGAATTGAATTGACAGTAACGTCAATTAATAAAAATTAAATTTACCCATGCAATAACATTACATAACATTAAATAACATAACATGTTGTTTAACTATACGGTACAAATAATGAATACCAAAAATACTATCTCTGTACCATTCGTTTGCTGTAGTAATTGTCTCCCAAGCTATGGCCACCTGAATTTTAAGTTGCATCATAAAATATTTTTAACAAAAAAAACAAAACTGACTTCAAAAAATTTACTTCTTACTTAGAATCCAATAATTTATAGCTAAGGTTTACAAATGTATAACGAAATAGCGTAGTATTATACATCTATAATTGTATTCGTCTAGAAGTGTGAATTTAGGTTTATTTGTAATTGTGGTGTCGCTTTAGGCTGAAAAATGTCATCATTTCTCTCCGAACCTATTATAGAGTCAACGCAGGCGAAGTCGCGGGTTACAGCTAGTATGTCATATATCCAAGTCCGATAGTCCATTCCGATAGTCAGCAACTTTTACAAAGCTATTGTAATACATTCGTCACTATTGCGATTAGGGACCCTAGTTGGCCTCTCAAATCAACATCACAATGGAATTTTGAAAAATTAACTTGTACTTAGATGCGTTTTACTTGGTGTACAAGGATGTCGCATATGTACCTAACAACGCTACATATACATCCCTTATAGTATAATAATAATAATAATTATATAATAATATCCCTACCACTCATTCAAACCCCAATGGTTAGCCCAGAAGTCAGAAACTTGGGCAGGAGAGAGGGCGTCATATTATTACTTCGCGGGCCGCATGTGCGACAGTGGAATTTGGTTAGGATGGTAAATTCTAACCACCATTCAGCGCAGAAATGAGGGAAACCTGGAAAATCTCATTAGTTAGATCTTGGCGATAAATTATTGAAAATTTATTTCGCATCAGTTGCAGTGCTGGGAATCGAATACGCACTGCTGCTAGGTGATCGAATCGAGAGCTAGTGCGCGTCCACGTATATAAAAAACAAGTATGATATAAGAATAATAGTACCTAATGATGTCCACATAAGCACAATATGCATTTTGATTGTAATGTTACGTTCCATTTCAATATTTTACGTTGTTCATTATAATCGTTAAATATGTAGTCAAAATGGACTAATTAATAAATATATCAGTAATTAATTGGAAATTGTGAATGGACCGGAAAATAAAATGTATTGTCCATTGATAATGTTGGGAGTTTTAAAAGTATTATAAATAGCAGCGTATCTCGTTATTCATAACTCATATTTCCTTGGTGAATGATGATTAATCATTTATAACGTAAGCGGGCTAATGATGTTGCAAAAAGGGGTCTATTATTCTCTTGTGCCACACTTTCAGTGTAGCACCAGACTTAAAATAAAGATCTAAAAGATTTGCGTTCCCTTTTCCTGAAAGCTTTATTCATTTTTTTTAAAACTTTTTAATTAGAAAGTGTGCTCTGGGGATCAAAAGTATTATTTTAATACACAACCAGATAGGAAAAATAATGTGCAACCAATTAAGAGCTGCTACAAAATACGTTGTTGTGGGTATTGTAATGTTGTACCCTAAAAAAAACATAAATCAATTCTGCGGTTAAATTTTTTAAGACAATATGTTGTAAATGATGTTTCATAAATAAATATTTGAAAACATATTGTTACCAATTGGCGAGTTTAGTTAAGTTCAGATATCTAGCGTCGTTTGTAAGTACTTTATTTTCCCCGAGATATTTGTTCTTTAAAAGAAGATATACTTATACCTTTATACCCTGTATGTTCCCTAATCATTTTGATATCAGAGTGAATAAAGGAAGGAAATGTTAAGAATATATCAGACTATAATTCGTTGTCACAAAATGTTTTCAATTCGCAGTTGTGCTCCAACGGGTCTCAAAAATTAATGAAAAATCGTTATTTTCTTTCCAATTCTGTATATGATATAAAGATGAATTGTTCAAAAACGGTAATGAGCCAAGTGCATTCCCGAAGAATCAAGCTACAATTAAAAATATGTTTATATCAGAATCGAGTGAAGGGTTCAAGAAAAAAATGATGTTAATCTTAGGGTACATTGTATGCCGACGCGACGTGAGTATATCCATATTTTTCCGATATTTTAAATATGCTAAACATTCTAAGATTAAGATGAAAAAAATAAATGTAAAACAGTTAGTACATTAATAATCGAATTATGTTACATTAAATATCCGAATCCTGTGGAATATTGCAAATTTTATAATTTATCACTGATTTAAAACGACTCCGTCCGCGCGAATATAACGCGCGTTCTGAACCCGCCCGACTGGCAGCCTTTGTGATACTAAGTCGTGGGGTATACTTCCCTATTTGAATCGGACTTTGTTAACAGTTTCATGGATTTTAATTTTTTTACGCGGAAACATAGAAACTGTCATTATTCCGTTGTTTCCAGTGACTACCCTAAATGTATGTTAAAATAATAGACGTTTATTGACTTAAAAAAATGTATACAATTTAAGTCCACTGGTCCGCAGACATCTAATTTTGCGATTTTTTCCCTATGGGGATATGTAAAAGCTAAAGTTTATGCTAACCCTGCAACTACAAAACTAAATATGATAAGAATAAGGTAAACTTTTGCCTCCATTACGCCAGACATGGTGTTAAAAGTACGTAATTCAGTAACTGGTCGAGCACGAAAATGCATTAACGAGAATGGTAGGCATTTTGAACACCTTTTAAAATAAAATTTATTAAAAATTTAAAATATTAGTGGCTAGTTGTTTGTTGTTTGTTGTTTTGTTAATTTCAGTTGATGTCAATAAAAATCTAAGTAAATTCGCATGTACTTATGATTTCTATGATGTTAACCAATAATATTCATATTAGATTAAGGTATCATTGGAAAGCCAATTAAATAGGGTTTCAAATTATGTAGTCACATACAAGGTGTTCTATTTGAAAAAAATGAGTTTTAGCCATTTAAAAATGGTAAATTCGGGTGGTTGATTTTGAACACCCCATATATTTTAAACTATTGCTAATACTATGTAAAATTGTCGTACATACCTTAGATAATTGCATACTGAATTTTTATTTGGAAGCTCTAACAATACAATTTGTATGATTTTTTTTAGTATAAATTATTCCTCACTGATTTTCTTGAAAATCATTTGGCAACGTCGCATCTGACGCATAAAAGCGCAATATCCTTATGAAGCCCTTATAGGGCAGATTCTCAAAATGAAAAATATAGGGTGGTCCATTTAAAGAAAAACACCCGAAATCGTGATCTCAGATATAGGATATATATATATATATATATATATATATATATATATATATATATATATATATATATATATATATATATATATATATATATATATATATATATATATATATATATATATATATATATATATATATATATATATATATATATATATATATATATATATATATATATATATATATATATATATATATATATATATATATATATATATATATATATATATATATATATATATATAGATATAAAATATATATATATATATATATATATATATATATATATATATATATATATATATATATATATATATATATATAGATATAAAATATATAATATATATATATATATATATATATATATATATATATATATATATATATATATATATATATATATATATATATATATATATATATATATATATATATATATATATATATATATATATATATATATATATATATATATATATATATATATATACAGTGTGTCTCATTTAAAATGGAAAAAAAAAATAGAAAAAATAAAAATGGGAATTTCGTAATGAAATTTTTTGCGGAGGCATAAAATTAGATTCTAAACAACTGTCTCTAATAACTTTTTTTGGATATCTTCAACGCGAAGCAAAATATCGGGAATGGGCCCCCTTTAGATGGCTGCCGTTGTCCCAGTTTATTACTTAAAGTTGGTGGACTCAAAATGTACGTCTTATGTAGGAATACAATTGTGTGAAATATCACATCTTGATTCCAAAAAATAACGAATAAAAAGTCGTCCCTGACTTAATTTATGCAAAAGAGGAAGACGTTTTTTAATTACAGCAGCGTTTGCACTCAGGCTCATCCAGACCTCAACCGTTCGAATATGTAACAATTTTCCGAATGTTACATATCTGAATGTTACCGCTCCATCTACGTTATAACTGCCGAACTAATACTCGGTGATTCCCCGATTTACACAAATTGAAGTTCACAGTTTCTCCACGGCGGAATACAAAGGAATTTTGATTTTGTATTAAATTTAATTTTTTTATTTCAACCAAATTTTAATTTTTTTTTCACATTTTTACACATTTAGAATTTTTTTTACTTAATAAAATGTTTACCACATAAAAGAAGTTTCTGTAAGTATTGTAATATACGAGAAACGATAATTTTGCTAATTTTGTAGATGCTGGCTTTGTATAGAACATACAGCGGCCAATACGCTTCAGAGAAAAACTATTAATTTGATTACCTACCTAATTTTAAAATACTGTATTTTCTGTTTACGTTTATATATATATATATATATATATATATATATATATATATATATATATATATATATATATATATATATATATATATATATATATATATATATATATATATATATATTAATTTATAATACATTCATTTGAAATAAAAAGGTCATAAAATGACCTTTTTCAATTATAACAATTTTTTATTAAATGTCTTTAGCAAAATCTGTTCCAAAAAGCTATACAAAAGACAAGAGGTACTCCAAAGACAAACCATCACGTTTCGTAAAACAAAAATAAAAATATGTTTTTATATATTTTATTATTATAACTATGGCCCTTTGTCCTAATTTCTAACACACCCTTGCAAAGGAGGGTTAACGTGGATGTAACATCTGTTGTGCAGTGCATTGCAGGTATTATTACAACAAAGCAAAAGTTATTAACTGCAACAATTATAAACAAAGTAAAAAGTTATTAATATCTAATGATTTGATAATGAAGGCCTAAAGCATTTTTTTGTGTAACCGGACGCGACGTAGACGTTTCGCGTGCTCCGTGGCAGTCGCGAAATTCAATTTCGCGTCCGTTACCCTTAGTGACATTTCCACGATTTGTCAATTAGCGAACCGTAAGTGTTTTATATCATTTACATGGAAATGCCATAGAATTTTCCATAGAAATGAGATATGGCGCCACCACAAGTATATTATAAAATCAAAATTATAAAAAATCACAGCCATGTATACGGTTCATAGAATAGTGTGCACACCATGGCCGCCAAATTTTTTTAGCGACCACGAGATTATTGCGCTTCGGGTACAGGGGCGGCCTCGGCAATAATTT
>CAXKVY010009450.1:0-27567 GCA_964058915.1 Tetropium fuscum | reverse complement strand
TTCAAAACAGAAGCATTAGGTATTCCTGGGGTATGGCACATTTTTTAGTAAACACCCTGTTTAGATTCGATGATTACCCCGCGCTTATTTCCATTTAAGTAGTTTCGAGTAGAGGAAGCGCTTTACCATAAAACAGGGCACATTAAATGTGCCCATTGTCTCCCCAATGCATGGAAATTAATCAGCCAACCCCATCGTTCCATATTAATACAAAACCCTCCCTAATAGCAATAATTATTCAGTCCTTGGAAAAATAGGAGAGGACCGCACCCGATATTAAACCGCAATGAATCCGGAGTGAGTAAATACTTGTGGAAGCATTACATGAAAACCTAATAAATTTTAGTCTGTTAAGCTGCTAATTGAAAGCAACAAATCACGGAACCGCTGCTGAATAATTAGCGACGGTGAGATGTTGGCAAAACTGAAAACTTCTGGACCCCGGCCAAACTGAATAAATAATTCCCCCATTGTGCAAATAGACCCAAGTGCCCGCTAAGAAGAGCCCCTATCAAAACAAAAAAACCCATTATATATGCAATGGAAAAATATGCGACTTGTGAACGGGTGTATAATGGTCTTTTCCTTTATAAAAATATAACTGCCAACTAATGATACGAATGGATATTTAAATTGTTTTTATTTGTGTAACTATATGCATTTATTCACCGTTCCAGACAAAATCGAATTACTAATTATTTTACTACTGTAAGTAGTAACTATAGCAGTTGATATTTTCGAAGTCAAAGATTAACTATGTCTGTAAGTTTAAAATATATTTAGAGATGGCATTTTACTCTTTGTGTCAAATTCTGCAGATGTGTTATAAAATAAGTGCCATGGGTTGATAGCAATCCATTACAAAGAGAAATCAAATGAAAACTCTCAGTTGTATATCTGGACATACATATATACGAAACTAAAACAAAGAAAAAAAACCAAGATTACTTCTTAGATAATAAATATGAATAGGAAAGAACCTAAAAACTAATAAATAGAATGGTGAAAATAGGAATTTTCTTCTAAATATCGAAAAACTTAATACATAAGATCCGAGATAAGACTAAATAAGTAATTTTAGTTTAGACCACACAAGCAATTTCAATACGTTCATGCTTAATAATTCAATATTTTCTAGCTATATAGGAAAAGTAGTTGTTTTAATAGATTCTACAAGATTTAATGCATTTTAAAGTTTAACAACTAGATAAATGTATGCCTGATGCTTTATATACCATGTTCAAATAGAACAAGTATGAATAATAGACTAGGTAATTATTTTCTATGACTGGGAGTTCCTGTCAAAACTAATGTCACATAAAAATGCCACTATGAAAATAGTTGGTATCAATAGTGCAAATGAGCAATTAAATAAATTGTACTTCATTCTGAAGAGTCTCAATAAAGGCGAAAGAACTTGTGCATTTTATAATTTAATCTATACTTATTTTTTACTTCTTAGTTCGGTTTGCTATAAAACCGTGTATTTTTACCTTTTTTGAACTATATTGTATTCCATCCTGATGATCCTAGTGAGGACCGAAAACAAACAATAATTTGACAACTTTGTCCTTTGTCTAAAAATTTCAGTTTAATCTGATTGTTTTGAAATGGGTGAAAATTTGTCAGTACAATTATTTTTCCGAAATTTCGAATTTAAACAATTTCCGAAATGTTTGAATCCGAATTTTATTGCTTAAATAAAAAAAATATATTTTTGAAATACATTTTTTTTTAAATTTTCTTTTCCAATTTTTTTCGAAATTTTTAGAAATTCTTGAAATGAAATTTGATGTGGGTGAAAATCTTGTTCAAAGATTCCGTTACAAGATACATATACAGGTGAAGCTATTAAAAGAGTGTCAACAATCTGAATAGTACGATTTGTTTAATATTAAAAACATTTATACGCAACGCGTATTAAAAAAAAATAAAAACACTTAAATATATCCAGTTTGTGATGTCATTTTCAGAATTTATTAATAATCATTTAGGTATTGTTAGGTACTTATTACACGATAAAAAAAATACGTAAAGTTGTTTTTCCCAAAATTTGTAACAAGTTATCAGGAAGTTGACTATATGTATATACTTACTACACATTATGAACGATACTTTGAAAATTGAAATATCGGACTTTCCGGAAGTAACTTTCCGGACTTAACAATTTTTATCATCACGTATGAGATATCTTCCACATGTTCAAATCAAAGTTAAATTTCGTTCCAAATAAGTAAATAATGCAATTTATAAAGGTTTGCCGTTAAATAATTGGCGTTAAAATTTTTATTAAAAGAAAAAAAATGTCATTACTTACCTATATGTACACGAGTACGCTATATCCCTTGATCGCATGTCTCCTGCCATGGTAGGTTAATCATAATTATTACGTAAACTAATTGACGATGAATATTTCTTTCATTACATCGGCGGAGCACCAGCTAGGGTAAGCCCTTTTTACATATAAACTCTTGCCATGAGGTTAACAATATGCCATGTACAATTGCGTTATCCTTTGTCAGATAAATTGAGGGGATTTCAGCCAACAAGCCGATGTGTATGTCAAAAATGATATAAAAAAGAAGCGAAATTTCACCATTCGGGAATTTTAGAAAGCCCATCATTCAGACGTAGCGAATTAATAAACCGTTGGTATTAAATTTAATTTTTGCTGATATGTGAAATACGTACAGGAGGGTACGGTTTTGCTGTCAACGCGAGGGTAAATGTTTCCTTTCTTCTCTTCTCGGTGTCATTCCAGTAAAAATGATATTTTAGAAATATTTCGAATTTCAAGATATTGAAGGTAAAAAAAATCAATCAATCGTTTTTAACCGTAACATTCTGATCAAACAACTGCGTGAGATTTCACATACTTTGCAAAATACAACGGTTATGTTTAAGGTAAATGTCATATACTTTTTACGTCTTTAAAGTTGGCGGTTCGTCATAGATATAAATCATACGAATCAAATCAGTACTACAACAACGTTAGTCGGATATAAATACAGCTGCATATAATATAGTTCGTTGTGTTGTGACTGTCTCTCGTTTTATTATCTTTTAACAAAGAACGCTTAAACAGCGTATGTTGTAGATTAAGAATAATTTAGTGACGTAACCGCTAATTTTAAAGATTTGAATTGTGTTACCTGTCACCGATGAAGTTCTTTAAACTGATAAACGCGGTATACTTTTACGAATCAAATGGTTGTTTTTCGATAGAAAATAATTATTCATGTACTGCTTTTTTATTAATAGGTGGCTATTTTTTGTGAAATACATTGAAAACAAGGCTCTACTTCGAACATTATTAGCATAACTGCAAACGTCAAATATGTTACCCAAGAAATAAATTTAAATTAGGCGCGTAGCAACAGCTTTTCTCGTGTTCAGTTGTCCAGTAAAGGGAAGTTTAGTTTTTTGGTTTGATTTGAGTACTAAATTTACTGTGTTTTGTGGAACAAAGACGCAGAGTTTTTGAAAAAGTTACTCTATAAAACAAGTGCGTATATTTATTATAAGTCAAACATGTTACGCCAATAATCATATGTTGTTTTATAATAAATTGTATACTCATTATGGACACATAACGTCAAACGTATATATACTCCTTTTATTTATCCAAATGCAATTATTAGGGCACATTTGGCGTAAATTTTAATTTTTTTGTGCAATGTCAAATATCTAATATATATATATATATATATATATATATATATATATATATATATATATATATATATATATATATATATATATATATATATATACATATATATATATATATATATATATATATATATATATATATATATATATATATATATATATATATATATATATACATATATATATATATATATATATATATATATATATATATATATATATATATATATATATATATATATATATATATATATATATATATATATATTTGTGTGTGTGTGTGTGAATAAACTTAATAAACTTAAAACGAATAAATTAATAATTAATAAACACCAGATTTGTTATAATTACATATTCCCAAATATTTAGAAAACAGTATAATAATATTTCTAGCACCTACACAGACGTATATAATTAAATAAATTACGGCTACCTTAACTTCGGTATTTATTTAAGTGGATTTATCCAATAGATGCACTTTCACACCCCAGTAGACGTCAAACTTTGATTATCTACCAGCAATAATGACGTGTTGTACGGCGTTTTTGTGTCAGCTAATTTCACAGTTTAACGCGAGATCTGGCTCAACTATGCTATGCATATCACTTTTATAAGTCTAAATATAACCTATATAATAGACATCCCAGTTATGATGCAAAAAATATCACAATAACTGTGAAATACACAAACAAAATAATCTTAATATTTTTGAGAGCAGAGGTACGTAATCCTCGAATTTGTCTTCAATTAACTACTGTACTTGCAGGAAGTATTTTTTATTTAACAAAAATGACTCACTTTGAAAGGTATTCTATTCTTGGCAACGAAGATATTCCTTATTATTCTCTTCGCTACGTAAGTCGAAATTGGAGGATACCTATATTGCATGTAATCGAGAAAAACTAAAATCTCCAATTTTCCTCGGATGGCAACATTTTTTATACCCTTGTGTTGCATTCAAATTTTAAACGACTTTTAAAATGTCCGTCCGTCTGTTCGAATGCCAAGTTTTTTGTTAACACGCTATCTCAGGAACGAAATATTCAAAAAACGTTTGATACCATGAAATTATTCATTACCTAAGTATTATATTAGTCAATTTAGCGTCGTGGTTATGTAAGTATACCGCGAGCCAAAGAGCCGGGTTGGATCCCCGCCAAAACGCACTTTTATTCATTTATTTTACGTTGTTGCAATTTTTTTAATTATTTACTTAATTTTTTTGTTTTTATAATACATTTTGAGAAATTTCATGTACCGATGTGGGTTTTACCTATAAAGTTGCTACAGAGTACTGATGAATTATCAAAATGGCGAATGAATATTGCGCTTATGGTCTAAAATGATTCAAAATCTGTATCTCGGGATTTTTGGGGTAACAGTCAAGTATTTTTTTGTCAAAATGAATAAGCACGATGGCGAAAATTTTTGCTATATATGGTCAGATAAGACTCAAAATCGTTGTCTCAGGAATTTTGGGGTCGCTGGTAACGAATTTTTTGACAAAATCAATATTCAATATGGCGGACAGAAAAAAACATCTAAAATCAATAAATGCTCCATATTTACTTTGGTTTTTATATTAAATACCCGACTCAGCGAAGAGTGTCCTATAGAATATTATACATTCTATAATTTCACAATTTTTTATTTCACCTTTCTTTACCTTTATCTATTTATCTTTCTTTAATCAAAAACCGAGGAAAAACACAAGTGCAGTGTTTCTTCCCAAGTACACTTCCTAAAGGAACTATAGACTTTTGAGGGTGTGGTTTCGAAAATAGTTCTAATTAAATAACTTTAAAACTATATGTAGAACCTGTAAAATTTTAGATAGTTGCCAAACTTCTTGTTGACAAACGAGCAGTTTTAATATTTTCGTGCCAGAAATTAGAAAATATTACGTTTAAAAAAGTAAATTAATAATTTTTTTTATAAATTATCTAGTTCGTATTGTCAATAGCATAAGTAAATATTAGCAAAAAGTGTTTTTTTTTACTTCTGCACTTCGGTAATATGTTCACAATTCTTTCGAGCTGATTCTACTACGTTAATTAAAATGGGTTTCATCAGAGATAACGAATTATGAGATGTTTGTTTTTTTAAAAATCTTTTTAGGTTTCAATAATGGTAAGTAGGCCTTTTAAAAAAAACTTTATCTTCAAAATAGAAGAAATGATTTACTTCTTCGACTTGGAATATAGAAAGTAGTTCGCAATTTCGAAACTCATTTGTGAAACGCCTTGTATTATATACTACTATAATATATAGAACTGTATACAGGCTGATCCAAAATAAGTGCGCACCATTGGTAAATCTACTATTACTAGAGGTACAAAACCGATAAAATTAGCAAATTAGCGGCATTTTTATCGCTGATTCAGATAAACAAAATGAAAAACAGTTGCGCATCGCGTTTTTGAATTATTGAGCAAACTAACACTTCTTTAAATGGAATACCTCGTATATTATATTTTTTTCTGATAGAACTTGAGCTTTAGAATATAAAAGGTTTATATTACATTTCTGTCTACAGTTAAAAATAACAAACTTATGCAGCTTATAAAGGAAAACTATAAATACGTGCAGTGAAAACATCATTGTCACCAAATGTAACATAATAGTCCAGGTGTCGGATAATTTTAAGTGAACTGTTGACACAGAGGTCAGTTTTTTACCGATACCTACGTATATTTTGCAGTAGAACCCCAATTTGGTGGCCCGGACTTATGGAATACTAATTATCTTTTTTCACGTTTTGTTGTATATCTTCGCTCATAAACAATTGAATTACTTAGTTAATTCTGTACTAATTCTAAATGTTGGTCGGAATAAACTTTTAGCTCAAGTTAAGAAATTGGTTAGAAGATTACAATATTTTTCCAATTTTTTTTAAATTGATGTAATTATGAGTCTACATATTGTTTTAAGAACAACATGCGTTTAGCAACAAAAATAGTTACACTTGCGGATATATGAGACTAATCTGATATTCAGTCAAGACTATTAGGTACTCTAGAATACAATACATATACATTTTGTCTGTGATATAATAACTTTTTGATAATATGTATAGAGGCACAATTTCATTGTGCTACAAAAATTAAATGCCAAAATAATCTAAGTACAATATTCTTATTAGTTACTGGTAACACTACGTACCTAAAACATGAATTGCGTCGCTGATGGATGCTATGGCCTGTTTTATATTTTTCATGTAACTCCATTCTGATTTGATCGCTATTTATATCCACGAAGATATATATAATCTAGACATAAATCACACTTTTGCTATATTAAAGTGATATACGTATACGTATCAATATGTCAATATTTACCAAGATCATTACAAGCAAATCAGTACCTACTTATCACATTCTAAAAGATGATTACTTACTTTATATGTAATCGAAAAGGAAGAAGAAAATACGTAGAAAATGAAAATAAATGTAAACACTTTCTAATTCATTATGCGGCGCGATTCTCGAACGGCTTAGGTGTCATATATGTCTCCAATTTTTCACGATTAATTACAGCCTAATTTAAAAGATCTGAACACATTATTCAAAAAAAAAAAAATTACTATATTTGAAAAATATTTAGTTATTTATGCAACAAGTGCAAAAAGTAAATGTTTATTACACACGACGTGAAATTGTAACAACACGTCGAGTGCAATGAACACCTTAGCAACAAAGGTACGAGTTGCATACAATATTTTTCTACGTTCATGCAAAAACCAAAAAATGTTTAATTTAGGTGGCAATGTCGTGATATTAGGTGATATGCCATGATCTTTATGTCAAAACACTGTAGTACAGAATGACAGATGCGTGCAATAAAGAACCAGTTTTTGCATTAAATATCGTTCCATAAAGTTTTGTTTTTTGCATGAACGAATAATAGGAGAAAAAATATATTATAATTGATGCGTCACTGGTGAAAACAATATTTACAAAGGGAAAATCAATCTTAATCTTAAATTAAGTTTAAATACTTAATCCTTAGGTAAAATCATCAGTTGAACAACTTTTTGAAACTTTTTTTCTAAAATAATTACTTTTTCCATTATTGAGAGAAAAATTAAAAAAGTGCCGTTTTCAATATTATTTTTCAATAAAAAACCATGACGCGTATCTCGCTCATTATAACTTTTTTAATGGCTTCTTATATACGTTAAGATCTTAAGTCCTATTTCAGCGGGTTCCGTCCAAATCAAACCCTCTGACACCCCTAATATCAGTATTAACTGCATATTCGTTATTAAATCTTTGCCTTGGGCAAATTAATAAAAATTGTTCGAATTCACAAAAAATTGCCATAATGCCGTTATTTTTAATGCTAAACATTTTTTTCCCCAAACCACGTTTTCATATATATATATATATATATATATATATATATATATATATAAATAGAGTATTTGAGAACCTAAACACCTTTTACCTTTTCTCCCACTAGCAGCGACCCTAAAAATGTTGTTACGATCTAGTTTTTTTTAAAAGCAGGAATATTCAAAAATATGTCATATTGCCTTATCAACAACTAGATCTGCAGACACAATAATACTCTGTAATAAGCTGCAAATAAAAAAAATTGAAACACTGTTACACCACTTAAAAATATAGAACAAATGATTTAACCTCGCTTCAGACATATTGTATCATTTAAATTATTAAATTGGTATTTCATATACATGAATTGGTATATGATGTAAATTAAAGAGCGGTAATTCTGCATGGGGAAAATCACAATTCATAATCACAAATCCCAAAAATTTCAATTTCTTCTTCGAGAATGGTTATTACAATCGCTATTAAGGTATTAAGAAGTACCTACGTCTCGACTAATGTAATTCTACTTATGACACATTTTGAAATCTGCCCCTGTGAAACTTATGTTTGCAAAAAAATACAGAGGGTGCCAAAGTATAAAATTCAAGTCAAAAAATAACTACTATGTAAAGTTACATTCAGTATACTACTATTTTTTTTTAAACGTAACTATAGAGATTTATAATTGTTATAATTTTTAAATAGATAGAAACGTACTTTCGGTTTCGAAAAGTGAACAATCGCTCTTTAATTGTAGAAAATTTCTATAAAAAATAACGAGTCTATTGTTACTCAACGTCAGCTTCGCACAAGATTTATCATCCGTGCAGAAACACAATTTTATAATGGGTTGGTCAATTTAGAACCACTACATCAGCGTTGAAGAAGAAACTCGCAGGTAGGCCTATTACAGTTAGAACTCCTGCAAGTATTGAAAGACTTGCAGGAGAAGTTGCATTTTTAGAAGTCCAAACCGATCTGCAAACAGACAATCTCAAATATTAGCACTTAAGAACTAGCTTGCAAAGAATATTGCATAAAGATTTACGCTTAAGACCATATAAAGTTCAACTTATGCAGGAGATAAGAGACACCGATTTTGTAGCCAGACTTGCTTTGTCTAACAACTTTTTAGAGTTTTTAGAAGACAATGCTTCGTCCGAAAATTTATTTACGTCTGACGAAGCACATTTCCATAATATGTGTGGCTATGTAAATAAACAAAACCTTCGTTACTGGTCTCAACAAAATCACAAAGAAATACACCAAACTCAGAGAACTGTGTCAGCACAGGGAATTGTGGGACTTCATTTTAATTGAGAGAAAAATGAATAAAATACCACGGTAACTTCGAAACATTATGTAAGAGTTACGGCATTTTCGTGAAAACATGTGGTTTCAGCAGGACGACGCCACATTTCATACTTCCCGCGCATGAATCCATGAATGTGTCCTGCGGCAAATGTTTCCAGCCTGATTTCAAGGTTGGGTGATCTTCAGTGGTCCTCGAGGCCTTGGTTATGGTGCTATTTAAAATCCAGGCTTTACATCAATAATTCGCAAAATATCGACGAATTAAATGAAGACATTCGAACAGAAATCCGGAGTATTGCTCCATTTGTTGCATAATGCTATACGAAATAATGAATGCTCAAGAAGAGTGAAGGTCAGCATCTTTTAGACATAATTTTTAAAAAATAGGCTAGTTATTATTATGTTATAGACCAAGAGCCCGTGTGACTTCTCGAATCTCGAATCATAAGTTTACGCACACTGACCATGGGAACTCGTGGTATCGATGTCGACGATGCTACAGACATGTCCGCCATACATTTTTTCTGGGGCGAAGTGAGGGTAGGAGAGTTGCTCAACGGTTATAAAAAAATAGGTGAAAAATATTGAAAGTTCACGACTGAGGGTAGTGGGAAACAAAAGCAAGCGACGCTCGCTGGTTGTCAGTCGTCTACAACTTGGCGTTCACCTGCTGCAACGTTCAAAATAGGTATGTGAAGAAAACGGGCCTCAAAAAATTTTACTGTTTACGACTGACAATAGGGGGGCTTACCAGTAGCCTTTGAACGACACAAATTTCGTCCGCCAGTCTTTTTCAATGGGGCGGAAGGGCGCTGAGCCCTCCGATTTTGGAAAAATTTTAGATATATTTTTATGATAAGTGCTAGTCTTCACAATACAGTATTTAAGAAATTAAGGGCCATGTCTTAATAATAGTCATATTATACCTGCAACGAGAAATTGCAGCGTACGTGCTCGTTTAGCGACCGACAGGGCGTTATCCATACAATAAACAATTGAGAAATGTATTTTTACCTTTACGTGCTTTCGTTGTAACTAAATTTTCGAGTGTCAGTCATAAACACCTGATGATACATATCCAGAACTAGAGCCTCATTCCACGAATTTTTTTTACGACTGAGAAGATTTCCACCACATGTTGAACGACTGGTAATTGCATTTTCCGATTAGGTAGTTGGAATTGAACCTAATTTTGAAAAAGTCAGTCGTAAACTTATCATAAAAAAATATCAAAATTTTTTCCAAAATCGGAGGGCCCAGCTCCCTTCCGCCCCATTGAAAAAGACTGGCGGACGAAATTTGTGTCGTTCAAAGGTTACTGGTAAGACCCCCCTATTGTCAGTTGTAAACTGTCAAATTTTTTGGGGCCCGTTTTCTTCACATATTTTAAACGATGCAGCAGGTGAACGCTAAGTTGTAGACGACTGACAACCGGTGAGCGTCGCTTTATTTTATTGAAAACTTTTGTTTCCCACTACCCTCAGTCGTGATCTTTCAATATTTTTCATCTATTTTTTTATAACTCTTCAGCAACTCTCCTACCCTCACTTCGCCCAGAAAGAATGTATGGCGGACATGTATGTAGCATCGTCGACATCGATACCATGAGTTCCCATGGTCAGTGTGCGTTAACTTATGATATGTTCGAGAAGTGACACGGGCTCTTGGTCTGTTAGTTTCCCTTGTTATAAAATTTCTTGAATTTGAAATCATCCATATATTTTGATTAAAATCGTTTTTTACTTTGTTACACCCTGGATTTTTTAGCAAAAAAAAAGAGTTTTGTATCGAACAACATCAAAAACTTACCTATAGGTTTTTCAGAGGCAAAGTTATTAGACTTAAAAATGTGTTACTACACCGTTTATTATTGTTAAAAATTATATCAAATTTTACAATCTGATGTAGGTACCTAAACATTTTGTCCTGGTCATTGGACTACAATAATAATGCAGCCTAAGGTGTATGCTGCTACCTTGACTGTCAAATGCAGAAGTATCAGAAAGTAACCCTTAACATATTACTTCAACTGAAAGTATAATTTTATGACTATGGGCACGTAATAACATGGTTATAAAATTCGGGGTGCCTTCGAAAAGTGATGAGCAAACTAACATAAAGCGTGGTCACAACAACAACAAAGATATGAAAGGGAAAATCTTACCATTTCGTAGGCGTACTTTTCCGGCGACGTTGCGATCGGGGGGTTGTCAAAGTAGTTGATTTCGGTGAATCGGTTGACAATAAGCGTACTCGGGGCGGCCAAGTGGTGATTATTGTACATGTGCGAGGCACATTGGCCACAGGGACAGGGCACCGGTGCAGGAGCGTATGCTGGGGGGATCTCTGGACAAGGTACAACAGGACACAAGGGCACTACGTAGGGATATTGGCCGGGGGCGTTTAGAAAGTACGTCGTGATTGCTAAAATCGCCGCGCGACCAAGAAAACTCTATTCGTCTATGAGAAATGTATACCTACCTATATTCGACTATGCGGTACTTATATGCCGAATTATCTATCACCGTGTCTCGACTTCGAGGATTGTCTTTCGAACGATTGTCTTAAAGATTATTGAATTTTTGGTATCCTTTGCTATATTGCACGATTGTCTCCGTAAGACTATGATTATCTTAACTGCCTAAATTTACCTAATTAATAAATATCTTGAGTGTAATAAATATATAACTGAGCTTTACAATATAAACTTTGATTTTCTTACGTAAAATATATATTATACTTATTTATATTTATTAACCTACAGATATGTTTTTTTACACAAACAATTAGTAAGCTAGGATTACGATTACTTGATATGATAAATATAAACAAATATGTATCAATAAATAGTTTTGCTATAATATATGCTAATACTGAAAATTTATTTGCACACAACCTTCTTGGTCTAATAAGAACGATTCAAAGTGAGATTGTCTTGAAAAGTTAAGATATGTCATTTAATTGAAACACGTAGGAAAATGTGCGCGGGAGTATGACAGTGATCTTGTATTATTTACAGTGATGATTGTCTACGGTCCACAAAACATTTATTATTACGCTGACTTTAATATTGACTGAATGTGAGGGGCGGGCACGGTGAATTTAAATGCACTGGGCCCTTCTTTCAATATAATATACCTATATAGATCTGTTTGTTTATATATGGAGGAGGACGGTCTGAAACTATCAACACGTGAACAAACGCCGTTGACAAGGTCAAGATCTCTTTGATCGAGCAAAATGCTAATTAGAACTAACACTGATTATCTTACACTTACTTGATGATTGTCATTAAATTCTTGGACAAGACCTTAACGTCTTTGCCTTTGAGAACGATAAAATAAACGTAACTATTTATATATTAAAAAAATATAGTTTTGTACTAAAAGTAACGTTTTCACACAAACTGAGTGCGTTTTTGATTTGTAAAAAAATATCTGCGGTCGTGCAAGTAGAGAAAAAAATTTACTAATTACCTTTTCGTTCGGTCGAGTTGCACACTAAATAGAGAAACACGATAGAGTGTGAAAACGAGACAAGAGGCAAAAGACGTTCGGCGCTTGAAAAATAGTGGTGATAAACCCGTCAACCGGTGTTTTTTCCGGAATGAGACTTGTGAGGACTGAAAGGGCTCGGTGATAGAGTGAACAGTTTCGTATAGGAAGTGTAGAGGTGGACCGCCGCACTCGTTGGCTTTCTCGCCCGGACTGTGACTAGCTTTGGTTCCGGCACATCGTAGCACCTTTCGCGCGCCGACGCACTGCCGTCCGGGATCCCCCCGCGCGCCCATCGACACAACCTGATGCATGCGGGCGGCGGTGCACAGGTAGGACCGTGGCGGCGTACACCTTTCGCTCTAAATCTCGCCTATTCATTCGGGTACATTTTCGGCGCCGCCCCTGCATTCGGACACGCGCGATTTTTACTCGGGCGGCCACCCCCTGCACTAGTTTTACTGACATAAATAAACCCTTTTATTACCCCATCCATGACCACCGCTCCAACCCTATTTGCAAGTATATTCATTACCATCATTTTATTTTCCCCCAAAAAACTTTTTCACCAACAATATGGAATGGATAAATATTCTGTTGAAAGCGAAAAACCCAGCATTTCTGGGGAATTCGTTTATACGACAAAATTAAAAATACTCCCAAGAAACGATTTCCAAATATCTTGAGGAAAACTTTACCGAATGCACAAACGCGAAAGTTCACTTGGGGAAAGGGTATTGTATTTTGCAACTCAGATACATAATGTTTATTGTGAAAACTCTTGTGGATATGATATTGTATGTTTTATATTTGTTTTCTCTTGTTGATTGTATACATAATGGCTATTGCGGGAGATTTATAATTGATGAACATTGTCATAGTTAATATTGAGGGAGTTCCATTTTTTCACTATCTGTATCTGACTTAAAACTAATGAAGACCTGAGGATACAATAACATAGATAAGAAGTATAGATAGAAAATAGAAGGGAAGTATAGATAAGAAACGATTTCACAATCTCTTGGAGAAAAATTACTTGTGGAAAGGATATTGAATTTTTCCTACTTAATTTCTCTTGCAGGTCGTATACATAATGTCTATTGCGAGAACTTTTCAACTTATAAGCATGGATATTGACAATATTGAGGAACGGAGTTTTATTTTAACAATAACATCGTGACGCGCAGAAGCCTTTATTTATGGACGACATTGTATTTTTCTACTTGTTTTCTCTTGTTAATTGTATACATAATGGCTATTTAGGGATATTTTTAATTGATGACCATTGGTCATAGATAGATATTGAGGGGGTTCCATTTTAACACTATCTGTATCTTAAAACTAGTGAAGATGGGAAGATACAATAACGTCGGGGAGTAGGTATAGATAAGAAATGATTTCCCAATCTCTTGGAGAAAACTTTATCAAATGCAGTTCAGTTGTGAACCGGATTGTATGTTTCCTAGTTAAATTATCTT
Organism: Tetropium fuscum; assembly: GCA_964058915.1. NCBI lineage: Eukaryota > Metazoa > Arthropoda > Insecta > Coleoptera > Cerambycidae > Tetropium > Tetropium fuscum. The sequence goes on along the minus strand of CAXKVY010009450.1, from coordinate 13,275 downwards.
GCAGGTCGTATTGCGAGAACTCTTCAATTGGTAAGCATGGTGATTGGAGCTCTTTGCAACAAACAGAGATATTCTCTCTTCATTTAGTCACTCCTATAAGATATAGCGGCTGTAAGTCGAAAATAAAAAATTCTATACCAAGTACCAAGTAAAGGAAATATTGCCACCACGACGAATCTCTCTGCTAGAAATTTTGCAGTTTTTCTAAGACTGTTATAAGATCTACTATCAAAGAAGTAGGGTTTTGCAGCTCTTCAGTCATAACAGGCCATAAGAAACTAGTATTCAGCATTATTTGAAGATTTGAAAGCTTATATTAAAGGTGCGAAGATATAAGTTTGGAATATATTTACATACAGATAATGTACTTTTTAATTTTCATCAGAGAATTAATAGTTTCGTACAAAAATCGACAACATAAATCCGACATTTTGACCACCTTGGGAACATATCTACATCAGCAATGGCTCTAGATATATTGCATTGATGCAATGATATATGGTGGTGCTATATAGAGGCATCGTAGATATGTGAACGTTACTTCGAGAATTGTAAAATTACTACCGGTATACCAGAAATATACCTCAATTTACACAGAAACATGGTTTTTATTCGCTTCGTGCCTGTTTGATGTTATACAGTTATTATTTTGAATTATATCCATACGTTTTAAGCTACACTCACCGGCAAAATAATCCACCCACTCAAAATATTGACGAAGTTTGCTCATCAATAACTTTGTTAATTTAAATTCGATTTGATTAATTTTTATTTTTATATCATAGGCAAATTTATAACGAATTTTACAAAAGTTTGAAGATTTTAGAAAATTTGGCCATAATATTAGTCCATATTATACAGGGTCCATGACACAAAAGTGCCTTTTTAATCTAATTTTCTTAAAAATAGACGCCTTACATGTTTTTAAATTATTCGAGAAAGTTCCTGTCTAAAATAATAAATTAACGATATACGTGGTTCAGTAATAAAATGGATTACATTTTTAATAACAAAACTGGGGATGTCATTAGGATCAGGCTTTCATTTTTTTAAATAAATATCTCTGGAAAGTGTTCAATTTCTCGGAAAAATATAATTTTCAAGACAAAAGTATTATATATATATATATATATATATATATATATATATATATATATATATATATATATATATATATATATATATATATATATATATACACGATAATATCATACACAATAAAGTAGAAGTTTTAATGAGCATCGTAGAGTGTATATTTATCTGTAACTCATCAAAACTACTAGTGAATTAATAATACATTAAGTTGTAAAGATTCCTAAACAGATAAATAATGACAAAAGTACCTATACTAAATACCAGATTACAAATTGGTATAGTTAAAAAATCTAAGTCAGTGTCGGATTACAACGGGCGATTAAAGTTAATTATTGTGATTCGAGAACGGCGGCAATACGACACATAATTATTACTCCGATGTAATTATTAAACACAATTAATAACATCACATTAATGGCATCTAAGTGTCAGGAAATCACTAGGTAGCTTTTAAAATATAGAAATACGATTCAATTAATACTTTTATAATACTCTCATAAAATAAGTTAGACGCTTGTACATTTTTATGTCTATTGACCTAGACGGTTATGATTTAACATGTCTTGAATAATTTGTCACGGTTCCGCGAATAACATAAGCCAGATTGTAATTATTAGTTCTATAAAAAGATCATCTAACGCCTGAGAATCTTACTTCATATCCCAATATGGCTTACCAATACAGCAAATCAGTCAGCTTACCAACCTGAAACAAAAACAGTTTATATAGAAATATGCAAATATAATTTAATTCGTTGAAGTAGTTTTCAAAAAACAAGTCAAGGCGTAGTTAGTAACAATGCATGGGAGTTGCAAATACTTTTATGGTTTACAACAGATATTCGAACGAAATTATAGAAATATTTCTCATGTATAAAAAAAACTAATTCAGATTTTCTAGTGTAAAACTGATAGATAGTTCCCTATGTATGTAGGGTATAAACCTAAACCGTTCATTGGAGCAAAAATATTGTTAGGGCATAAAAGAAAGTAAAGTTTCATGTATTTGATTTTTGTATATAAACGTTGGTATCGAGGAAATAATACCTTAGGTCTTATTATCAAAAAACAAAAACGTATCTCCTTGTAACTTCAGCTTATAACTTTTTCTGAAAAAAATTAAAGGTGCCAAAGCTCAGGTTCATTTTCAGCACTCTTCAAAACAGTATAAAAGCGCATTCTCATAATTATGTCAACTGCCAGCATTTTAGCTAAAAATGCTATAATTTTCTTGAAAATTGCGAAAATTTTAGTACCTTTCATGTATATCTCGATGTAAATGATTTTTCTTGCCGTATACCGGATGTAATTTTATACGGAACGTGATGGCAGTACTGTATGGGCGCCACTGCAGAATGGCTTTAACCCGAATAATTTGTCCAAGAAAAATAGACTTAAACAACTTTTGGCGTTAATTTTTTTTTCTCAACAACTTTCTGAACGTAATTATTGTGGAAAATGGGATTTCGATTCCACTTAAGAAAAAAATTCCCCTATTTTCACACTATATTTTATCTACGGATTAATAATCTTCATCAAATCGAGATGCTTTCAAGCTTTTTGTTGCGATATTTGGGAAAAAGAAACAAAAAATAATAATAGCGGTTTAGTAAAGCTGGCCTCCTGTTGGATAGAATTACATTATTTTTCCCACGAGTATGCGCTTTTGCAATGCGTGAGAGAAGAAGTACTTGACCGTGTGCGGTAAAAATATAGACTATCATATTTTTTAAAACCTTTATAATAAATTATAAAACAGAATTTTTATAACAATTTATTTTGGATGTTTATATTAAAAAAATATGAAATATTTTTATTGTATCTCATTACATACATAAAATGCATACATACATAAAATTTCATTTCATTAAATGACATTTTTTAAAATCACAGCATTGGCTTAAAAACGTAGAAAGTTTGACTACTTTATTTTTAATTTTTTTTAATTAGTTTGGTCAACGCCCGTAGGAAAAATATTTACATATTAACGTGTGGGAAGTGTCTTTTCCGCACTCGATTGCTGACCAACGTAGTTCGGTCAGTTTGACTACTTTATTTTTAATTTTTTTTAATTAGTTTGGTCAACGCCCGTAGGAAAAATATTTACATATTAACGTGTGGGAAGTGTCTTTTCCGCACTCGATTGCTGACCGAACTACGTTGCGCGTCGTTCGGTGAACTGAAACTAAAAAATATTCCAAAAGGCACGCAATTACATTCTAGACCCAGTCATGAGTTAATTGGACGTTATGTATGCAAGATAGATTGCCACGGTACCGAATAAACCGAAGGCAGAATCAAGGTTATTGTGTGAATGTCTTTTATAACTACCAACTAATTGTTTTAATTGTGGTATAAAAACCGTAGCATTGTTTGCAGAGCGAGTATATTACCCCAGGGGATTCGGTCAGTGATAAAGGTCAATAATCTTTTACATTATATTACAATATCATTAGGAATTACTGATTTACTATATGAGGATACATACGTTTGAAATCTTCTGAAAAATATGTACATAAAAATTAAATAGACACATGATCTTAATTTAAAATAATATAGAGGTTATATGGATATACATAGTCAAAATAATATACAGAGAGGGCGATTCATCTTCGATCCATTATATTCAGTCGAATCTGTCCATTCGCCTGGTAGTTCCTTATGGGAATACCAGGCGAATTGACAGATTCCAGCAAATATAAAGTTTATATCCGTTGGAATTTGTCAATTCGCCTAGTAGTGACCTATGGGAATACTAGGCGAATTGACAGATTCCAATGGATATAAACTAAATGTAATGCGCAAGTTCTAACCTATCGCGCCTATCCTCTACGAGCCCTTGAAAGAGAATCTTAGCTGCATTATAAATTTTTTAAATGACAGTCAAGGCGACAGATATGTTTCCATTAATGGAGCGTTTGCCGGTCGGCCGGTAGGTACCAACGAAAAAAAATATATGCTTCATCTATTTATTACGATATAGTTTCCTGAATATAATCAGAAATACATTGCACAACTTCGTTTAGTATTGTTTCAGTCTCCAGAAAATACGTCTCCACTTTTTCCTACGGACTTTGTATATCTATAGGGCCCCCTTCAAATAAGATTTTAATAATAATTTTTTTAAATTTCCGAGATTGAAAGAATTAACATTTTCATCATAGCCACGAAAAGCGAACTCCTGTTTTCCTAAATACAAAACAACGTCCATAGTAACTCGTTTTTATTAAATCTTATAATGTACTAACGACTATATGGTTTGCGGTTTATTTTTTTCGAAACACTGCAATACCTCTACCTGCAAACATTTATCATTTATGAAAATATATGTATTTATTACGAACAGAAACTATTGAATGTTGACTATTGAAACTTTTGCAATAAATTCGCTGTTCTACAGAAGTTTGTACGTCGTTATTCTTGCATTCCCAATTATTTTCCATAACCGTTCATGCCTCGAAAATTGAAAATGGCAATGACAACGGGATGCAGCATCCGTAACTAAATGTCGACATCATTATTTTTTTTAACGCATTAAAAAAAAGCGAAATGTTCACTTAAAAATTAATGTCACCGCTGTCTTTACTTTCCCTAAGTAGTCTTATTCTTCTAAAACACATCCGCGTGACACCTCTAAAATGTTACAAGGGCTCTGGCATAGATTATCCTTATTAACCAGCTGACACAGACGCAGCTTAAGCTCTTGCCTATTGGGATTCGCCGAAAAAAATATGGTCGATGCGTAAGTTAAATATAACGGCGAAGCAGATTCTCTTAAATTCACCGTTCATGGCAGCCGATGGGACCCCCCAAGAAATCTTGGATTTGGAACCGCAAGAAGGGCGGATGACCATTTTTATTTATTTTAGCCTAGAAAGCAGTTTTGTTGTGCAGCCGTTAAGTAATTTATATTTTGTCAGCAATTTAATGATTTATTACTATAAACTTATTAAAGGAGCAATTAATTAGCCGTAGGCGAGTGGCACAATCCGCTCGAGTGAATAATGGCTATTAATTGCGACTTGAATACTATACTTACTATACTGCCCACGAGCATTATATTTTTTATCTTCAAGAGTTGTTTTTTAATTTTCAATGCGTTCTTAGGGAAAATGTGGGGAAAAATATATAATTTTATATAAAACGCCAATGTCATGAGTTGACACGCGTTGGCGTACCTTATTTTTAAGCCACCTTATTATTTTCTCAGTACAAATACTCGGAATGTTGTATGTTTCGTTGACATAGCAACATATATGTAAATCAATGGCAAACTGTGATTAATCATTAATCTTATAATTCACTGCTATATGTATATAGATATATGCTATACATCTTCAGTTAGGAAATATAATATTGGATTATTATTAAACGGCTGTGGACAAAATAAATAAATTTATTGCAACAAACGCAAAATGAACTACGGGAACCCTGTCAGTACTTACTTGTCATTCGACATCGGCGCCTGGTAATTATCATTGGAATTCATTTAAATGTTATCCTGAATATTGTGAAATATTTTATAAATAATAATTATTGTGAAGTTTGTAGAAACAGCGAAATTTAGTTAAATCTAACATCAGAAGTGGGATAGTTCTAAATTAAAAAAAAAATATGAACTCAAAACATTTCTGGTAATAATTCAATCACCTGGGAGATTATAAGTGAAAACACGATGCATTAATAAAAATTACTTAATTTATAATAGTATTGATTAGAGATTTCAGAAAAAATAATAAGTCTACCTCGTAGTAAAAACACATTTTCGGACCTCAATGCTTGATGTAACAGGTTTTTCGGATAAAAACCGGTCAAAATATGTGTTGGAAAACCTGATATCCGCGTACAGCAATCCAATTAACATATACGATAAAGGGAGATGAGATGGACCACCATCTATAAAAGTTAAGATTATTTATTTATTAATCAAAGTACACATCTGCAAATTGGTACATACAGTAACTAAGCTTTGGTACTCTTCTTGGAACACTTGGAACTAGGAAAAAATATTTGAGTTAAAACTAGAAAAAAATTAATTCTCAGACTTGTCAACGGTCCATCAATCCTACTCTATGGATGGAGGTGAGATGGACAATAGTAGGTAGGAGAGATGGACCTCGCTACTTTTCCTTTTTTTCTAGAAGCTACATTTCCACAGTTCTGGCAAAGGTTAACTCGTTCAGCTCTCGTGCAACCAGCGCTTGCACAAAAGGCGTTAGAAGCAATAGTCTCTTTTTTTGTTAAACGATAATTTTCACTGCAGCTATCACACTCATTTTATAAATCGTTCAAATGTTCATCCCTACAAAAATAGTCATCTAATATGACAAGCAGCTTCCTCTTCAGAAGATGAATATCCACTCGAATTATTCTTTCTTAATTTTTTTCTATTTACCTCCCCCATGTTAGTTCATCTATCCTCAAATGGTAGGATAGACGGACCACTCGATAACAACTAAACGTAACACATGCTTTCTGTATCAAGGTGAACTGATCGAAACGCAAAACATTGCCGGTGTAACGTTGCGGTGGTGCCATGCCTTGCAAAATATTACCGACGGTCCATCTATCATACTGATCCATCTATCTAACCTCCCTTTACCCTATAGGAACCAAATGAATATTAAAACGTTTACCTATTTTCTACCATTTGATTACGAGTCATATACAATTAGTACAAAAAACCCAAGATATTGTACAAGTTTATCTATTCTATTTTTGGAATCGTCTGAACATTTATAATAAATTGTTAACCCAAGCAAATAAATATGTTACACATACAAAAAATACACATTTAATAGAAACAAATTTAGCAATATTTTGAAAATAAGACTTACTTAGTTCAAGTAATAAAACTATTTTATAGACTTTAGAATGTGTTGTTTTCCCAAAACTATAATGTTATTTACATTGAACATATTTATATAACACATTAATATGTTTAAAATTCGACTATAACTTATAATCGTTATTTTCTAAATGTGGCTTTACGATAAATTGTACTAATTATTATGTACCTGATTTACTCATAGTCTTGTTTAACGACGGTGATCAAAAATGGATAAAAACAATATTCGTGTAGCATTCCACAAATATTTTTTGAGATTAAGGGAGTTGACAACTCCGGTAATAACACTGAAAATATCTCTCTCAAGTTATTTTATTTGGTAGACTTTTTGCGACGTCCGCTTTGTTTTACCCGAAAGTAAGGGAAAAATAATGCTAGCGGTCGTAGATCTAGGGATTTCGATCGGCACGGACGAAGAAAAGAAAACAAGCATTAGACGTTCGCTCCTGCTGATCCCCTTACTAGTCCGCAAAAGGATGGAGGAGACGCCCGCCGCCGATGACGTAGATGCAGGTGCTTACATTATGCCTTTCAGTCCGGTAAAGTCGGTCTCGAGAGACGGATGTGACAGCCATAGCTCAGAAAATGTACATAATTGGGATAATACCTAAGAATTTGAATCCCATGAAATGCAATTTGAACAAGACTCTATCTCCAATCGTGTTATTACAGTTCCTTTACAATGCACATTAAACAATTTGGCCTTCTATATCACAAAACACCTGTCCAGCTCCTATCACAAAATTATTAACTTTAAAACTCTCATTATTATTATAATGATAATAATAAAAAATAATATGGTACACAACATTTAGAACAGACATTTAACATGATATATATAGAACTCCTTATATACTACATCAATTTCATAAAACTATTTGCTCTATATTATTATTAATCCATGACTCGAGACTGGATGTATAACTAGAATTTGAATATTATTATGCATATTTATAAATTGACGGGATTGCATATTATAATATTTCTTACTTTATAATATTTCTTTCTTATGCTATGATAATATTTCTTTCTAATTTGGTAGGCACTTACATACACATACTCCAATACTTTACACTTTCGTATGCTATATTAATATTACACAACGACAGTATATAATAGGAAAAAAATATCCAGGAATGTCAGTACAAATAATTTCCTAGGGAAAATAATAATTTTCATATTCATATTCAAGATCTATAAACATATATACCTATATGTCTCAAAATGTATAATTGACATCTACCGAACAATAGTAAGGGCTAGTTTTTTCATCTTTCCGTTGTAAGGAACTGGAAAAATGCACAGGCCACTTGATAAATCAGTCATATCACCCACGGTAGAGGCTAGAGCGCGCTGTGGTCGCGTTTCACATAAATATTATCTTAGTAAGACCTCAAATGATTTTATCACCATGATCATCATTATCAAGAAGAGTATAAAGTCATCTTTTGAGGGATTTTAAGAGAATTTTGAGAGAATGATTTTAAGAGCTTTTGAAGTGTTTTTGGGCTGTTTCAAAAAATACCCAGAGCTCTCAAAAAGATGACTTTAGGCATTGCCTTTTATATTATAACCATGGTCTACGGTTATAGGACATGATTTTAAGTTGTCCAATCCTTCAATCAAAGGACCAACGGCCTTTCGTCAAATTTAATCAGCCGCTAACTTCCTTGGATACAGTTATATCCAGAAATATTTCTAAGAAAATTACTTGCCAGGTGATTTTTGTCAGGTAAATATTTTGAAACATTTTAAATACTAAACAAGGGAAAATTTAAGTAATACCTATGTAAAGCCGCGAGAACTGAATTTTTACTTTTACTACGTATTACTAGTTGTTGGTCATAGTATTTGAAAAGGAGACTAAATATGTAAGCCGTTTATATTATTAGGGTTTAAACCGTTTTATAAACTTATGTGTAAAATTGTATCACAATTATTAATGCTAATATAAAATTTTAAATATGTATAGGTATTAGTAAGTAATCAATCATTAAAAAATCATATTCTCACTTCTACAGATAAAAAATGAATTATTTTCAAATAGTAAGATGTAAATGTAACGGCAGGAGTTGTCTAAAGCGTAAGTAGGAAAATTAACATAGTATATAATTTCAATTAATACACTTCATGGATTAATTATGTCAGGCTTTGCCAAGACATGATCAAATTAAACGTTTTCAATACATACGAGTACCGACAGGCTCCTTGTGACTTGCGCCTTCGCCAAAACTAGTGGTGTATGAAAATTGTATTTTAGGAAATTTTATCAAGTTAAAATTAAGTAGTATTGCTGACTGAAAAATTGTAAAGAGGCGCAACGCTTATGGCGATATGCGTGCACAATTCTGGATTCTAGATATATTGGGTGACAGCAGGTATTTGATTCCGAAATTTGTCAATATAGCGATAACCTGTTTGCGAAGATTTTCTTTAACTGTCCAGCCCATTTAAGAATATATATATATATATATATTCCTTGCCTGAACCTAAGAATATGTTCTTTTATTTATTGTTTTTGTTTTCAAATATATTTTATTTTGTTCCTACGTGCTTTCGTTTACTTTCCGAAAAGGGGCTCCTTAAAAATGAATACAGGCCCCCCTAAAGGTTAGCTACGCTACTGATCAAAATGAATACGAAATGTATATTTAGGTTTCTATTCGGCTTAGAATTGGAACTCTTCAAGATGGTGGACATTTTTGTCACTGCGGTTCTAATCGGCTCAGAATTGGCGTCTCGGAAATTTTAGTCGCAATCTTGATTTTTTGGGCAAAATAAATATCCCAGATGGCGGGCTCTAAGATGAATCTCGAATTTTGCCATTTATGGTCTGACGAGACTCAAAATATGTGTATTTCTTAAAATATGTATCATATAACGATTTTATTATCAGAACAAATATTTAAGATGGCAGCTCCAAGATGGCTGATTTGGGATTTAAAGTGCGATTCGACTTAAAATTTGCATATCCTAGTTTTAGTGCTAACAGACCACGGATGTTTTTGTCATTAAATACCCAAATCTGCAAAGAGTATCATATAGAGTGTTTCACATTTTATAATTTTTTCCTTCTTCAATTGACTTGTCTGATTCAGGTGTGAGATTTGTGATTTTAACAAAAAAAAATGTATAAAAAAATCAACCTTTTGACGTCTTTAATCATTCGATGATATATTCTTTAATATTTCAATATTTCAAATAGCAAAATACCGAATAAAAAAGGGAAAGCTGTAAAGGAAAACTAAGATATTTTCATTGGGGTTTTATGTCTATGAATTTTATATTAATATAATGTATAAAACCAAGTTAATGTTACGGGTAGTATGAATATGTAGTAATACTGTATTTCACATACAAAAACAAATTCATCAGTGAGTAATGTGCGTGTATTGGTCGGGTACAGTAGCATTAAATTTTATTCGCCGGGTCTCCTAAATTTATTATTAACCGGCAAAGAAAACACGCAAAAATAATAAATAATCGCCAAAGGGACAGGCCTGCGGTGAACGACCAAAGGAAATATGGGGTCAGCCGGATGATCAAGCTAATGCAGCGTAATATTTCCTTAAGAGCATCAAATATTGAATGAAAATAAAATGAAAAAGTTCGCCGTCTACAAATCAGACCTGAGAAAATTGAGTCTGGGTATAGCTGGGTCTCCAATAAGCTCGGGCTAAACACCTCTAATGCCAGGTTAACTTAACCGGCAGGCGCAATGTTTAATTTATGACGGACACTCTTGCTGTTTGGTCGCTTTGAGAAAAGTTCCAGGCACGCAATTTACAGAGACATGTGCCGTTTATAGGTCGAAGATACGTGTGGCGCACGTCCTTGCGCTTCATTTATTCTGCCTCGCAGTCGGGATAAGTTCGAATAAGTACTGTGTTACCCGTTCATGTATTTACAAGTCTGCCTCGCATGCATGTTCAATTGTTGAATTACCTACCTGCTGCACATAACATGGAACCACTATCTTGTTTAGGGTAGAGTATTGGTTATTGAATATTGGCTAATCATAACGCGATGAAACTATTGATCAGTTTTTGTTATTTATTGATAGGGCGTTAAGGAAATATATCTATATTTCCCTACATACATAATTTCAGATCAGTTTGGGTAGCAATCGGTACCTAATTTTAATGCAACCGTATATTTCCGAGCCAACCACATAAAACTCGTGGCTGGATATGAAATCGATCTCTTAATGTGTTGCCTCGCGTAGAGAACAAGTAAGAATGTTTTAAGAATTTTATCTAATTTTAATTATCATTATTTGTTTGTAGGTTAATATTATATTAAATTTAATTTATTACTGTTTGGTACTCTGATATTATTCTACTAATGGGTTTTCTAGGAAACATATTGCTTCGTTTTGTTTTGTTAATATACCGATTAGTTAATTTTGGGGATGATTTACACTAGATTCGCGTTTTGGAAAGCAGGAAGTGACTCCACAAAATTGAGGATCTTTTGAGTCTTAGGACATGGCCACGGCGATAAATATATGTTGGCTGACGCTGATGGAAATAGAAATGACACCTGTCTTCGAGGCTATAGTTGTGATCATGCATGCACATTAGAGAAAGAATCCGGCGTACTATTGGAAGTTATTGTACAAGCACACTGTACAAGCACTTGCTGCTAATTGAATCAAAGGTAGTCGTACGCTTAAGTCATAAGTATAATAATTGTAGCTACAGCTAATTAATATCGTAGCATCAGTATGACTGTTATGGTGCCATTAGTTTTCAGACATCCACGTTGCGGCTATCAATGGATTATTTAACTTGTGATTAGCTTAACTTGGACGCTGCTTTAAACATTTGCGAAATGCGAGGCTCTTTAATTATCCCGTTTTCCAACACATGGTCACGTTGTTAAAAGCGGCCTGGCCTAACTACCTACCATACCGGTCGGCGAGTACATTATCTGAATTTCAAAAACGCGCGATTTCGCCTAGAGTTTCCCCTTTTTTGTCGATTGTCGTGCTCCTGCACGGATTCTTCCATCATAACTGATGCATTCTAAACATTTTTGACACGCCTGAAACATAACTAAATGCGTGCTCGCCGACAACCAGAAGCGGCCATGGGCATACTACTAGGATTTTAAAATTAATAGAAATTAAGTGATCATGGTTTTACACGTGGCTGCTATTCTGCATACTGCATACGGCTATTCTAATCAAAAATACAGGTGAATACTACGAAGATCCTACGAGGATCCAAAACAATATATAGATGAAATCGCAAAGAATCGTCAAATAGCTGCATTACGGTTACCATCCCATCACTGCGAACTTAACCCTAAAAGGTGGAGCCCAGAATAATATTAACTTTAAATTAAACGACGCGACGTCAAGTTTTTGTTAATCAATTCCTTAGAACGAATGCAGATAAATGCAGAATTGTAAATGCAGAAAACATAATAAATTCAACACAATCGAGGAAATTAATCATCACCGATAATTAAACATCCGATTCTGCGAAGATGATCCTATGGAATGCTGCACGTTTTATAATGTATCAGTAGTTTTGTGTTTAAGTTAAAATACAACATTCACGAAACGTAGATTCGACCAATGAATGAGCGTGATAAATGTTTGCTTCCGTAAATATCCCCAATCCAGCATTATCCGTCTGCCAAATGTAATATAGGTGACACAACTCCAATGGATCCAAAGGGGATAATTGGTTCTATGTCGGCTACCTGGCCATGTGCCAGAAGGGAACCAGACTGCAACGACTGTTGGTTTCACCATACAAAAACCGAATTTTCCAGATAATTTACGTCTGTGACAGCACTAATTACCCCGATGAAATATGCACACACCTGATCCCAAACTTTCGAAATGGAAGGGAGCGTATATTGGTCTGTCTATTATCAAATGGCTCTAAGTTGAATCACTTTCTTGGCCAAATTCGTAAACATTTTACTACACAGAACATCATTATACATTGCTCTGACCTGCCTATACTTGTTATTAGTGAAATTTTCTGATGTTTGGTTAGTCATTATCATTTTAATTTTGAGAAAAGTATCAGTTAATACATGAGAGAAAAATAATTTTAGATGAACAAGCTCAGATGAAATATTCTAATAACATGTTATAAATTAAACTAAATTTTTCATTAGAAGTGCTATTTTACTATTAAATGATTTTTAATTCCATCGCTTCCTTTCAGCCACCTAATAAAATTTCTGCTATTATAGAAATTCATTTAATAAAATAAAGAGGTGAAATTCTTTCAATTACAATAGGCATAAATCCATGATTAACCGCACAAATTTCTGAACTTTTTTATAAAATAGTCTAATTCAATTAGAAGA
>CAXKVY010009449.1:10000-26582 GCA_964058915.1 Tetropium fuscum | reverse complement strand
AAACGCGAGCATCAAGGAGGTACACGGGCGGAGAGAACAAAAAGTACACGTAAATAGGTTGAAACCGTGTTTAGCAGCCGAGGAGGTAAAGGAACAATTAGCGAATACCCCACTGGAGATTCAAAGGAATACAGGTTCGAGAGAACCTATAGGTATATATAGGTATAAGGCTAGAATAGGTAACCAGTTTGTTCCAGGTATATCTCGCCAGGTTGAGACGCCATCACCAACGGTGAGTCCCATCGCGTCACCAACACCAGTTCTAACTACAGATAGCCCACCCACATCGAAGTCATACCACTCCGAAGAGAGCCAAGACGCAACCCCAGCGGTAGATGTTCCGGAACCACCAGGCAGTCGGGCATCGCAGGGACCATCCACCCCTTGGGAAGTCGCCGAGGAAATAGCGGAACCACCCGAACCACAGGCAGACGAAGGCAACGAGAACAAGGAAGAAAAACAAAGGATCCACACCAGGAGCCAGGGACCTGCTACCGAGCACCCGTGGATAAGCAATAATCGAATTTGAATTTTATTTCTTTGTGTTTTTTTGAATTTTTCTATACTGCATGCGAATGAAATACATCAAGGCCTAATTGCACAATCAAATGCTTAAAAAAAAAACGGAGCTTACAGATCATCTACGCAGGATCAGCAGCAGCCAAGTCGAGACTAAACACCCCGACCTACCAGAAGGACGGAAGTAAGAACGACGAACAGCAATGTCCCACCAGCCTCGCCACAGAGCCTGAACCATCTCCAAAGGGACCATCCCCAAAGTTGCATCTGGTGCCGTGAAGGTGTAGACATTGCCACACCCCGACCGAGCGACCCAATGGAAAACAGGCCCAAAGTGTAGTTAGTGGAGGTGCTTCGAACGAATGGTGAAACGGGGAATGGGACTCAAGCCGTAGCAGATATCAGTGACCCCAGAACTAGACTGTGCACTGTGCAGTGTGTGATGGTAGCCATAAACTCGATCGTGAGAAGACCATCGCCTATAAACAGTAGAACTGCTCTTCCAAAAGGAACGAGCAGACATAGAAGTAAGCTAAGTGATGTAAGGGGTATTCCGACGTATCAATTTATTGCTTCTTGAGGGAAAAAAAATTGCTCCGTTCTTAAGGGGGGGGTGATGTAACAAAACGAAAACCGGGCCATTATTATTTAATATTAGGATAAAGGAAAACGACAACTAGGGATCCAGAGGCCCATCTTCTAGGAACTACTTCAAGAGGGTAATATATCAGAATATCAGTGAAAGAGCACGTACTTGAATTAGGCAGAACGAACCGTGACATCAACCGGATCTTGGGTTCCTATTTCTTGCAGCAAAGAACAAAGAGCCCAAGAATTGGTCAGATAGAAAGTGTCACAAGAACAAAAGGCGAAAAGTACGAAGCGCACACATGTTTAAAGGGTCCAATTCCGAGAAGAATCATATATAACGAAACTAGTACATCATAAAATAGAAAGTAACAATATCGCCGGTTAAGAAATAGTCCCTCATAAAAAAAGAATTATTGCCTTACAAGACAAAAACACCCTTTACAAATAGCCCCGAGCAATTCGATACGGTGTGGATCAGAGAGGTTGCATTGTCTAGCGTCGCCAAGATGCCGGTTCCGCGATGACAATCTGCCAAAATTGTGGAGTTATGTCACCCAAATTGCGTAGAAATCATTGAATTTAAAGTATAAATTGATACAGACCGAATGTTCCTAGTCAAAGAAATTAAATTGTAAAATAATGTAAGTTGAAGCAAGGCTCAAGACATAAAGTATTGCCAGTAGAGTTTTTAGGAGGCTTTTCTCTATTGCATAAATTAGGCAAGCCTCCCAAGTTTATTCTTAGTAACGAAATTATACATTATCTAAACGGAAGGAAACACGAAGTTTGTTAACCGGCCACCGAGGTCGCCTTCGTACGGGTAGTTATAGGATTGTAAATCATTTTAGGAGGGGTTGGTCAAGTACACTTAGAAAATCTATAACAATGTAAAAGGTGGAGTGAAGTTCTTAAAATCCAATAGTTTGGTAGTTGGGAAATAAAGAAGTAACACGCCTTAAGCTGTGATTGCTTAAATAGAAAATAACGTATCTGCCTCTTTGGCAGACAGGCCCACAAAACGCAAATAGAGTCCAAATTAGAATAATTAATAGAATCAGACATACTACAAGTGGCCCTTTTGGCCGAAATTCCCACTACCCAAGTCAAAATTATAAAACCGATGGAAGAGCGAAAATTAAGCAGTTCCACGCGCGTTCTTGCATCCAATTAACGTTCGTACGCTTTTCCGTTGTCCGAATGTTAGTTTGTGTTTGTGCATCTCAACCAATTGCGTTAGTACGAATTTTGGTTTAACAAATCTAAATTGCATAAGGGCCCAAAGTTAATCGTCATTGTTTTCTAAATTGCAGAAAAGACACACTCCAACCTTGGTTAGGGTAGCTACAGAGTTAAATCTGTAGTTTATTGTTAATTTGTTCAGGGAAGTAAATTCAGCGGGACCATCCCGAAATACCTTTAAGAGGGAAGGTAATTTCTTAATAAACTTAGAGTCATATCAACCCATTTCGTTAAATAAACTTGTCCGAAGAGCCAAAGAGATCTTTTATTCCATAAATTCGACCGCATTTCACCTTTCATAGTGCGATCAGTGAATTGATCTCCGAACAGTTTCGTTGGGTCCAGGTTCAACTCTCATCGAGGTATCGTCTTTTGGCCCAGCAGACCACAGAGGGGAAGTAACCCAAGGTAAGTTAAATCTTCAATGTTGTAGAATAACCGAGCATTCGCGAGGAACCCATGCCAGCCACCATTTCTCAGGTTCAGTAAAAATTCTCCCTTTCGAGACTTGGCATTCTAAATGCCAGGGCAAGCTAACTATACCGCAAGGTTACAGATCGATCGTGCCACATTTTTGTTGAACAACAATCTATATTCAAACTTATGTATTAATGCCAGAAATTCAGATGATTTGATTAAAAACTGGTAGAATAGAAATTACCCTACTACTAACAATAGAAAAACTAAAACATTGAAATGTCTTCAGAACATTTGTCTAAATTATTTTCAGTAGCAAAGCTCATTTTTATACTTAATGCGTAACTTACACTCAATTGTAACTTGTAAGTCAATTGCAACTCAATGTGTAACTTGCCACCTGTTTGGTTATACAAATCACCAAAGCCGTGTACAGGTATTTACTATGAAATTATTTAAATTTCCAACTTTGTAATGCTTTTATATCTATGACGATTTACTTATAATGACTAACACAAAATGTGAAAAATTGTATAAACAAACCTCGTGAGGAAAGCAGTTTTACTAAACGAATAAAGATATTGAGTATGAGCGAGCTCTACGAGCGAATAACTCAGGCTATATGAGTTTACCTAGCCTATAGTTTGCTTTTCTAAACTTTGCTTCCAAAATTTTCTAGACTATCTGGCTTGTGCCTAATTAAACAAATAGCTATTGAAAAATTAAATATCTTCAGATTCATTGATCATATATGTAGCGACTTAAAATATTATTTTAGGCATTTAGTTCAGGTATGAGGATTTTTTGATCCCCCGTAATTAGTCTGTTAATATAGACCCCCTAGTATGTGTCTTTTAGGGTATATTACGATATTCATGATAATACATGATATATCTGAGAAACATCCCGGGTTCTTCATATATTAAAGTTAGTTAATATTTTCTGTTTGCAAATTAAGCTGTTCGATACGGGGAGCCGTGTATTTTGATCGGGGAGCCATGTATTCCAAAATAAAGTTCACGTAAAATACTATAGTTGCAAAGGCATACCGTTTGCGTGACACCAAATTGTTCTAACGGTTAGGTGTGCTTTCACTTCAAAAAATTGTTTAATCGCATTTCTAAACAGGCTGGCATTCAGAATTATATATGGTTGTACTATACATTAGCTACAAAAAAATAATGAAGCTAATATATGAAGATAGTATATGAAGAAGATAATATGTGAAGAAAATATATGAAGAACCCGGGATGACTCTTACAACATGCATAGCATAATACCCTCTAAAAGGCATACTGGGTAAAATCACGTCCGAAAATATGTCCTACCTCCCGTCCTAATAGTATATTAAAAGTTTAGAAAAGCAAAGTTTTATTAAACGAATGTAGTTTTTGAGTACGAGCGAGCGCGGTGAGTCTGAAGATATTTCATTTTTAACTGATACTGATTTAACTATGCAGAAAATAATCATGTTTGAACCTGCTTTTTCAAGTTTTTCTGCCCCATTGAACACACATTTTTATCCCAACTAGCTTAAACCAATAATGATTTCGTAATATTTCTTATTACTTTGCTTCTTCGGTCCAAATTGTCATAATAACAAACACAACACAAGAAAATGAACATACAAGTGAAGATACGAGAGAGAAAATATACATATTGATAGTATATTTATATATTATAGATATTTTTTGCTAATAAAATATATTAGAAAATCCATTATGCTCTCAGGTATATGGTGCAGATATTGAGTATGAGGAAGATAGCGCGCCAGAATTAAGAAACAAAGTTGACGACCTCCTGCATAAACTTAAGGAAGAACTTGACAGAGACATGGTCTATGCACAACAAGCTCTATATGATGCCTATAAGAAAGTGGATGAAATATCGATTAAAACACAATCGGAGGTAAGGAATAAAATGCAAGAAATGGAGGACGGCTTTCGAGCGGAACTAGATCAATTAAAGAAAAAGGCAAAGGACGCTGGAGTAAACATTGGTGAGTGCCTTAAAGGAAACGAAGATACTCTAGTGAACTTGCCGAATCATATTGGACTCTCAGAAGACATGGTTGATTGTATTTCAGACAATATTAATATAGCCATATATTATTCTGAAGATGCATTCGATAGGGTAAGATTGAATATAATTTATTATAAGTAGTTTTTAAATTGACGTCATTCCAAATATTTTAGGTAAAGAAAATAGTGGACGAAATAGAGAACATCAAGCAGGATATCAAGAATTGTGGTCACGGATTTTCATCTGAAAAATGCCTGGCTAAAGTAGTTATCAAGATCGAACAAGACATCATGACCCTTCTCACCAAAATAGAGGCTGATGTAGCTGCAACAGTAGCACAGATTTCCCAGCTGGAAGAGAAAGTGGAGAAGTGCGGCTTTGATAGAGTAAATAAGTGTGAAACTTACGGAAAAAAGATTTTGGAAGATATTGGAGTTTGTGCGGCCCAAAAAATTATTACCGGCTAAGAATTATTTTTATAACGAAATTATTGTAACTTATTGTAACGAAACTAATTACGTGGGTTTAACAACTTAACACAGCAATAAGTAAACATGTATGTAAAGACAGAAAAATGTAATTAATAATGTTTTTGAATATAAATTTAAATTTATATATATATATATATATATATATATATATATATATATATATATATATATATATATATATATATATATATATATATATATATATATATATATATATATATATACCAACTACTACTTATTATAAAACATAAATATCATAAAACAATAATCGTTATATATTCCTCAACTGTCTGAATTACTGTATGCTAGTACAGTAAACACTTTCTCATCAAGTATAGTCAGGGGCACTTAATGATATATATTATACACTCCGTAAGAATTTGAATAATTGAAATTGTGCGATCATTAATACATTCCTTATGTCCTCTAATGCCTTTCCATGTGCTTGATTTTGTGGTAAACGGCCTATACGACGTCACGTGTCTAGGATGGCAGCCACCCCTATCCATTATCGGATCTTATCGATTAAAGTCTTGGTAGGGCCATCCTATCAATGATTTGTAACGAACCCTTTTATTTCCATAAAAAATGTCCTTAAGCATATGTTTTGCATAGAGACATTTTTTATTTTGTGATCACCGATTAAAAACCGTTTCTGATAAAAATCCGACTGATAATCAAAATCCGAGCAGCTTAATACTATTAATGTTTTAAAAATTAACTCTGGACGTAATGTATACGCCACGACAGATTCGTCTCCAGGTATCCCTGCCATCTGCAAAAAAGGCAAGGCTGCAGACTAATTACGATCTATATATTCTATACCAAAATAAGAATAAGTCACCATTGGTTTAACCTATTGGCTATTATATAGTGTTATTTTGTGTTAGAAAGAGAGTAGAATGGAATTATAGTGAATACGTGTTAACTATTGGTCGATTGGAAAATGTAGATGTTGAAAAATTGACAAATAAAAATACATCATTGCATGCAGATTGCTACAAGAAGTGTTCTCATAAAATCAGAATGGAGCCAAGTAAGAAATTATTTGAACAGGAAAAGGAAAAAGCCTTCTAGTTGGGCGGCTAAAGATAATAATGTAGGTTACACATTTAAACAACATGTATGTCCCAGAAATAAATCTCCAAATTGAAGATTTATATCTGGGACATGCATTGGAGACAATGGAGACTCCAATGCATTTCGGATGAACAATGTTGAATTATACAATCGATACAAATTATGCAATGAATTATATAATGTTGCTGTATAATTTGTATGCTAATTAAATGATAAATGTTACTACGATGGTTGTTATTGAAATAAATTACAAATTAATTGCTAATAGAAACTAATTGAAACTAATAGAATGTTAATTGCTAATAGACTAATAGAAACGGTGTAAAACTAAAAACGCTAAAATATATTTAAGTTTGATAGAGGAAGAAATGGAATATGTTATTTGTTATCTTTCGCACTCCAAAAGAGTGTATGAGTTACAACAAGTATCTCTAAGCACCTGTAGATATTTGCTTCGAGTAGCAGAAGTGGACCGGGGATAGCGCTCTGAAACTCGCAGATTTAAGGAGACAATTTCTTCGAAGTAAATAGATATGGAATAAGAACCATGTTGATAAGAAATGTGTACCACATTTACACACTCTCTATTTTTACGTTGTACTGAAAAAAATATAAGCGATTGAATCTCGAAGATGTCTATTTTCGTAGCAGCCTCCTCCGCATTTTTTGCTCCATAGCCAAGTTACGTAGGTTAATAATTTTTGTTTCACTGATGTATTATTAGGTATGGAATGAGTATATATATTTTTTTAAATTTTAATTGTAGTTATTTTTTTCCTAGCGGAACACGGCAAAATTGAAAATTTCCGATTTTTTTTTTCACGAAATGGATTTTATTTTTGTTACCATGTTTCAAAAATAAATCTTTTAGAGCCATTTATTAAACGATGCGTCTAGCGAGTATTCTCCTCACTGGGAGTGCGAGGTAGAACGAATTAGCGACTACGGACGCGCAATGGTAAAGGAGCGGATTTTAAATATAAATATTGTGGAACTTAACGCCTGGTTATTGTTGAAATGGAAATGTTTTTAGGGTAGGAATAATTGAAACCTCCTGTGTAATAATTATTTTTATAATTTTCTATAGTAACTGCGTCTGGAGTATTGTAGGTTACATTTGATGCTTTTTGAGTCGACTCTATGCTTTTCGGATAATTCCAGAAGCTTTATGTAAAATATACAAACCATTGTCGAATATCTTTTGATGTTTATGATGTTAAAAAGTGTCGTCATCGGTGGCTGGAAAGTCAGCACAAGTTTAAGGTATCATATCCAAGCTGACGTTTTCTTGCGAAGGAATTTCTGCAGATTGAGTGGGCAGCTGCGGGTTTAGAAGCATATTTAATGTTTCTTTTGCAAATGTAATAGCTGTAGCGCGACTGATGATATTTTGATTCCAACGCAAATAGATCAGTATACAGTTCCATCGATGCAGTCATATCGCAGTCTTGGAGCAAAGAGGCTGCTTCCAAAACCTTTGCTCTGGTTTTCTCGCCGGTAGTAGTACTTATTAGAACAAGTTTTTTCTTTTTCCTAGTTCCCGGCTTTCTGCAGATAAAACACATGTTTCGTATGTCGAATATTTCATGCTTTATTTTTACTGATCATCTTTCTGGTACTTCGGTAACACTGCTGCTATCTAAAGAACCTGAGACGGCGAATAAATCATCTCTTGATAGACACTCTACATTCTAGAAACTGGTGTAGTTTTTAAAAGTTTTTATGACATATTATTCTAAAATATACATATCTTCTATCTTCCGAAGAATTTAACAGAGAACGAATACCAGTAGATAGTAGTGGTCTTTTGATTATTGGTCCGAGTGATTGATCATCGAGTCTATTCGAATGGTTTCGATGGGTGACTTTGGCCGCCGGTGAGGTGATTCACCTCTTTTGGTACTCTTTAGAACGAATTCAAAGCAATGAAAATCTAGATCCAAATATACAGCTTAATGTCAGCGCGTCAGTAATAGATCTTTTGCAGGAAAGAAGGTTCCCTCAACAGACCGAAGTCACTAAGAGGAAAAAAGTGAATGTGCTACCTGGTAGAAGCATTTCCGCTTCGGATATTCAACCCGAAGCGACCTATGGACCAAGTCACTTTACGAAAATTCCATCACAAAAGCGAAAACGAATGATTTTAGTAATTCTGAGTCCTCCTGTAATATTTCCATTTATTTTGAGACTGAGAATTACTGTGACCTTGATGAAGAAGTTGCCGATCAAGGCAATCTTGACGAGGAAGTTGCCGATCATAGGGACCTAGATGAGGAAGTTGCCGATCAAGGTGACCTTGATGAGGAAGTTGCCGATCAAGGTGACCTTGATAAGGAAGTTGCCTACCAAGGAGACCTTTATGAGGAATTTTTCGATGAAGGTCTGACAATACCAAGCAATGAAAACAAGATTATTGATCATATTAACAATGGAAACTTTGTTTTGTTTCTATATGAAAGTAAAGTTTACCCAGGACAAGTTATTCAAATTAAATCAAAAGGAAATAAGAAAACGTTTACGATTAAATCTCTTCAAAAAAGTGGCATATCTCAAAGGAAGTGGCCTTTGTCTGATGACGTAAGTGGCCTTCGTCCTTTGTTATGAACCTGAAGACATTTTAGAGATCATTAATATACCGCAACCCTCCAAGAGAGGATTTTTTACAATCTGTGAGATAAATAAATATACCTAAATAAGTTGTTTTTTTATTTATATTGAATGTTTGCATAGAATATTTTGTTATTTCATATTCTCAGTTTATTTTGTTTTTTATTGTACAATTTAATTAGGTACTTTTGTTAAGTAAACAATAAAAATGTAATTTATTTGCATATTTTTGTTTTTTTTTTCACTAAAACAGGCCTGAAATTATTAAACTATTTTTTTTAAATATTTTTTGTGGCCAAAGTTACCAATTTGTATGTCGGTCTTTACATTTAAGTGATCAAACAGTGGTCGGCCAAAGGGACCCAACTTTGTCTTCTAACTTTGGCCAGCAACTTTTTTTTTTAAAATGACATTTTCAAATTGCAATAATTTTGAATTCTTGATGCTGAAAGTACATTAGCGATATCTTCTGGTGCAAAAAAAATTGAAAAATCTTTCTATCCAAAGTTACAGGGTCCTAAAGTCTGAAAATGGACCAATGCCACCCAAGTTTATGGTATGTTTCAGTTTGCTCTAACTGAATTTTTTTTAAAGAGAAGTGTTTTGCAACAGATACTGTCTTTTTAGCATTTATACTAAAGCGCCACTATAGCGCAAATAAAATTTTCTTGATACATCATAAGGCCTCATTTGTTCTCTTTCAGCTTCTTTTTTAGCAGCACATTTGAAATTATTGAATATTTATCACCGCCTTAGTGTATAAAAGTTATTGTTTTGTGTATATTTATTTACTGTATATTAAATTTTGCATAAGCTGCAATAACACTGCCCAGAAAACAAGGTTTCCTAAAATTTACCTGACACAAATCCAGAAAAACATTCTTCAAAACGCATCACCGTGAAAGATATTTTCATTGGAAAATGTTGCAATGGTCATTTCATATTTCACAAAATCTGACAATATAGTCTAGATGTTTGGTTCTATGCCAAAAATGAATTAAGAATGCAGCGAATATATTGGACACTAATTACATGGGCAAATCGATGAAATCCCTGTGATTAGTATTTTATTTTCACTTGAGTAAGTATTTTTTTTCAATATTCCATCCCTCCGTTCGGAGTCCTTCACCTTTCAAGTCGATTCGTTTTTAATCATGCAAATTAAAAGGGCATTTTTACGATGCGGATAAGCTATACGCTTTATTGAAAACCAGTTTCATTTGTCATCTGATGGTATAACGGGGAGCGGTATTTAACTTTGTGCACTGCTTTGGAAATCGTTCGAACGGAAAATGGCGCATACAAAAAATGTCGCGTGTTGGAAATCTTGACATAAAAATTAATCCACCGGAAAAGGGGGTTTTTAACGTCCGCTTCGTATTTTTTCACTGCTGCACGAAAATCCGCCAAGGAAAGAGTACTTACCGAAATTATGAATACTGGGAACGGAACGTACCTCCATGGCTCCCCCTACGTGGGTAATTGTATTTCAAATTCTACTCGAATTGGAGTATAAATCATGCAGATGGATAGTTACGGAACTAAACCGGATTAAACCAGATGAAAGAGAAATCTAGTTTCACATCATTCGCTATATTAAAATGTTGTATATTAAAATTTACAAAAAGCTTAATATCCGCTTACATGAAAAACTACATGAAAAACGTATCTGCATTGTTGAAATTAGCTACTCAATGAGTTTTGTCTCTTGTAACAGTCAATTGTAATTTGTATTACCTATACGATGATCTGAAAATTTGTATTGGAGGTAATTCTTTTTCTGATTGCGAAAAGTTTAAAATATGTATATTCTGTATGTCTGAAAGCAACAACATGTCAACGACATATTTAACATTGTAGCTTCATATTTTCTAGTTGACTTCATACCTTTTTTAATACATCCTAAAAACTGGAACTTTTACAACTTATTGGAAATCATGCTTCATTATCCCCATACTAAAATTAGATGATAACTCACAGGTTGATAGTTACAGGCCTATCAGTATCTTGAGTTGTATTCCAATAGTTTTAGAAAGATTAAACTCTGAGTACTTATCTGCTGGTTTAACAGAATGCTTTATAAAACCAACAATTTGGTTTTCTCACCACTTCACTGAGTTAAACTTGCTTAGATTTACAGATTTTCTCTTGGAATAATTGGAAGAATATGCATGTAATATACATAGATTTCACAAAATCTTTCGATAGAGTAAATTACAAAATCTTAGTACAACAATTGGAAGATATTGGAATTCAGATATAGCTTTTCGAATGGTTAACATAATACCCTACAACTAGAACACAAATTGTATGCATCTAGAGCTTTCAGTCTACTGAAGTGAAAGTACCATCAGGTGTTCCGCACGATTCACTTCTAGGGCCTCTATTCTTCAATATGTAAATGATATTGCATCCTGTTTCTTGCTCGCATTTTTCTTACTATTTGCTTATGATCTAAAATTCTCCATGAAAATCCAAAATTGGGATGACTACAACAAACCTCAAGAGGATTTAGATCGCCTATCTCAATGGTGTGATCTCAATGGAATGGAACTAAATATTAACAAATGCTAGTTAATGATATTGAGCCGTGGAAGAAATCCTATACTTCAAGTTTGTGATGTAAAGGCTCACCTTTATTGCTGACTTCTCGAATAAAAGATCTTGGACCTGTTATTGACAGCCACTTGTCACACACGACTTATAATTGGTTGTGTCTAAATCACTACAAATACTAGGCTTTTTCAAACGTTCCGCTAGAAAAAGACTTTCTAAATATTCTATCCCTCAAATTACATTACTGTTCCCTGGTGCGACCACACTTGGGTTTTATTGTTCTTGTGTGTGGTCTCAAGGGTACAACACAAGTTCCTGAGATATATAGCTATTAAGCAACGGCATGATGTTAAAAACGTAAATTATTCAGAATTACAAAGCTCTTTTCAAATTACATTGCTCCATATTCGACGCTTGCAGAGGGATCTCACTGTGTTTTGGCACTCGAATTCTCATTGCCCTGAACTCACATGTAAAATCGATTATAATAATTTTTTAATTAATTTGTAAATTTTCCTTTGTTGTGCAATGGCCATTTGTAACATAAAAATAAAAAATTGTAGATAACGAAACAACAAATAACTAATTTTGCAACTCAGCAATTTGTTTTCTAAGGTGAGTTGTGATTTACGAGCCCTATATTCCTTTTTAGTTTGAGCCTGTTCCTTCAGTTATTGTAAACTCTGATATACATATAAGCTCCTTTCGAATGGGTTTTCCATGAAATTATATTTCTAAATTTTCTGAGGGTATTTCTGCTGAGTGGGGTTGAACATTTCCTCGACATGCTTTGTGAATGGGATATCTTTGTCGCTGTTGTCTCTGGCCCATTCGAATATGGAGATTTGCCTGTTATGGTTGTTTTAACTTCTGCCTTTCCATAGTGAGTAAATTATGGGCCTTAGTGAGATTCGGCTTTTCCAGAAAATTTTTGTAATCTTCGTTGGTCTTGGTCCAAATTTGTTTCCAATTTTTGTGTTGCATCGTTTAGTTTGTATTTGTCTGCTGAAGCTCTAGTGATATGCCAACGCCTCCTGAGTTATCGTTTCTCATTAATTTCTTTCATGACCAGCTACCTCTGAGCAGTCGGCTATTTGACAATTGTTTATACCTAGTTTAATGCTAAATATATCCATAAATTCCGCCTTTAAATCTTCTTTATTTTCTTCTCGTTTGCCAAAAACTCTCAATTAGGGTAACTTAGATTTTTTCTCATTAATTTTGTTGACCATATTTATGGTATCCCACTGTATTAGACTGGTGCACTGTATTCGTTAATTTTTTTTTCGTGAAAATTATCTTTTCGAGATAACAACATAAGCATTATATATATGTCAATGATAGTGGTAAAAATTATGTCGTAATAATAAGTATTAAAACCTAACATTATCAGTTACATTCCTCGACATAAACTATAAAGTTTATACAAACTTTCTAATATTAGAACAATGCAACCAACAGAGAAAAAAAAAGCCAAAAAGTGGTGAAAGAATGCTACAAGCCTTTATTTGAAATATTTAAAAATTCTTCTTTAATAAGTTGAAACTTATTTAACGACTTTTATTATTAACAACTTTTTATCGAATTTTGGAAAAAACATTTTTCTACCAACTCTCATTTTTAATTGTGACCACATAGGTTCAATTGGATTAAACATACGGTGATACGGTGGTAACCTTAAAACAGTATGGCCTATTATGGCTTTATTGTAAATCACATACTGTTTTCCCATTGTTTCGAAATTTAGGTCATTTTTAAGAAGAAATTCTTGAATTACCTCTTCTTTAGAGTACATATTATGTATTATGGGATCTTGCCTTGAATGGTAGGCTGTATTATGTAATACAATGACACTTTCAGGATTTATGTTAGATGTTTAGATTTAACTCTTCAAAAATATTTGAGTCCATATTTTTGTGGTAATCCATATTACATTCTTCCAGATTTTCACCACACAATTTAAGGCCATTTTGAACCCAACCATTCGTAGATACACAATGCAAAATGACCATACGGGATCCTCTGATTGGAGGTACATCTTTTCGCAGTGTCGTGGGTGTCATTGCAGGTTTCGCCCAAATAATAAATCTGTTTTTCTTTATCTCTCAATTCTTATATTTTCTCTAAATATTCTATTCGTCAATTTATGATTTTGAACTTAGCTCTACGACAGCACGCTTATTAACAATTTTAGTTCAAATCTCTGAATATTCCTGCATCAGATCTCTGTTTTCTTGTTTTGTTTTCATTCTTTACAAGCTGACATAAAGTACTGTAAGGAACCTCTGTTAGCTTTGACACTTTTCTCCCCTTTGCATAGGAACTTTTTTTAAGTTGTTATACACATTTAGACAAATTTTCTTTGCTTGGTAGTACAAAAATAAATATTTCTTTTTTTCTCAGTTCCTTCTTCTAAATCCTCGCCTAAATCTGAATCGTCGAATTAAGGTCGGAACCTAAGTTCTACAAAATTCAGAGCAGGTTATTTCGATATCAGGATCCACATTTTCATAATAATTCTTCCCCAATGGCCTCGAAACAGTAGAAATTATTTCTGACGGGTACTATACGTCTGTTCAATGTCTGTATCAATGTTTTGAAAATGAAGAGGATCAGCACCGTTTTTCCAATTAAATTCATAATTACCTATTCACGTTATGACCACCTGGTATAGAGCATCAATAACATCATCTTCGGTAATGTTTATACACTGAGCTCGTAAAGTTTGGAATAAATTCAATTAATCGTTATTGAAGGATTTTCACAGGAAATCCTCGGACACGTCAACTTTATTTTGTAAAATGTCACTTTTTTCAGCCATCGATTTTTTTTTTGTTTTGTTCGTTTTTGAGCTATGACGTCATCGACAATTTTTTTAAATGACAACCCATATTTTTTTTCACGGATTTCGATAGAGCACATTTTTCTGAGTGCGAATATGTCAAAAACATAGTACCTTTAACATTAAAGTGTTCGAGATATTCGGTTGCAAAGTTTTAAGAATGAATTATACAAGCGATGACCAAATGCTAATCATTTATCAAGAAAGCGCAGAAAAAACAACAGTTTTGACAGTTGTCACAATTTTGAAGTTTTTCCTCGCAAGTTTGTGTTTTAATCAGTTGAATAATATCATTAAGTAAGTTGATTAATCATTATTCCATCATAATTCATTTTATTTAAAAATGGTCCGTCGTTTGAGTGAAAGGGAAAGAATCGAAATTTTGATGATGATCGGTTACGGGGACAGAGCTCGCACACAAGTAGAAGTTTGCCGTTTATTTAACAACAAATATCCAAACAGAGAACCAATTACACAGTCCACCGTTAGCAAAATAGAACAAAAGTTTTTAGAACTGGGTCATACGAGAGATCGCCCTAGAACGGGTCGTCCACCAGTGCAACAAGATGTTAAATTGAATGTTCTACTAGAGCTTCAAGAAAATCCCCATTTACCCACCCACCAAGTGGCGGCAAACAACGGAATAGTTCAAAGCTCCGTCTTGAAATATTTGAAATTGAACAAATGGCATCCGTATAAAGTGGTTTTGGTCCAAGAGTTAAACGAAGATGATCCTGACCGTAGGTTACAGTTTTGCCAAACCATGTTGCAACGCCTGATTGATGACGACGGATTTTTACGCAATATTGTTTTTTCTGATGAGGCTACCTTTTATCTCGACGGCACAGTTAACCGGCAAAACTGTAGATATTGGTCTCCTGAAAATCCACACTGGAAAATGGAAACTCGTAGTCAGTTTCCACAAAAAGTTAACGTTTGGGCTGGTATTGTAGGTAATCGTATTTTGGGCCCATTTTTCTTTGAAGGCGTATTAACAGGTGAAATATATTTAGAATTTTTAAGAGACGACTTAGTCCCTGCACTTGCGGTACTTTACCCAAATGACGTAGATCCAGATCTGCCCCATCACACGATATGGTACCAACAAGACGGTGCACCACCCCATTTTGCAGTGATCGTTCGCGATTATTTAAACCATGTATTTCCTAACCATTGGATTGGTCGCAGGGGAACTATCGAATGGCCCCCTAGATCTCCAGATCTCACTCCTCTAGACTACTTTTTATGGGGCTATTTAAAGAGCAAAGTCTATTTCAATAGACCAAATACCATCGAAGAATTAAAGGACAGAATTCGCAATGAAAATCGAACCATTCAACCCGATACTGTTGGTAAGGTTCTGCAGGAGTTTCAGTGGCGGATGGGATATTGCCAGGAAGTGAATGGAGGTCACTTTGAAAATTTACTCTGATTTTATTTTTTACTTTAATTATTTATCATTTATTTGTTAAAATATTTTTTTATTTGTTTAAATTGTTGTTAAAAAATTAAACAGATTACTCCCAAATCTTTCAAAATGTTCGATAAGCTACCAAAATAAATAATATTACTCCTTAATCTTTTAAAATGTAATAAGCTATAAGCTATTAGAATCAATAAGCTATTAAAAATCTTGACCCGCCCGATAGCTTATGCATGGTGCCATGGTACATTTTATAAACTTTGCAACCGAATATCTCGAAAACTTTAATGTTAAAGGTACTATGTTTTTGACATATTCGCACTCAGAAAAATGTGGTCTATCGAAATCCGTGAAAAAAAATATGGGTTGTCATTTAAAAAAATTGTCGATGACGTCATAGCTCAAAAACGAACAAAACAAAAAAAAAATCGATGGCTGAAAAAAGTGACATTTTATAAAATAAGGTTGACGTGTCCGAGGATTTCCTGTGAAAATCCTTCAATAACGATTAATTGAATTTATTCCAAACTTTACGAGCTCAGTGTATGTTAGTTGGATACATTAAAATAATTAATATTGGTTATGCCTATATGATTAATAAAGGATGGCAGATTTTCATCATGATCTAAATAAATTGTAATGAAAACTACAATTTATAGAGAAGTACAAAAATACCTAAAATGATGACAGAATACCTTTATATATTTGATAGATATATTTTAAATATAATATATGAATATAAGCATATATATATATATATATATATATATATATATATATATATATATATATATA
>CAXKVY010009449.1:0-7500 GCA_964058915.1 Tetropium fuscum | reverse complement strand
CATTGTAGAAAATTGGTTAACCTCCAACGGAATAATTCATATATAACAACACACTCGTATAGCAATCAATAAAAACGTCCACCAAAAAAATTTATACAATAATAACTACATACCTACTCAAACTTTATGTGGACGCGATTCACAACATCACGCGTGCCAGACTGAACATTTTATGAATATGTTTCCAGTCCTCTAATAACGTTTAAAATAAGTGTATAAGTAACTTCAACTGCTTGCCGATAGATGCAGATGATACTTTGTTTTCAAAATCAGTTGCTATTCCATATTGGCAGCATATTCCATATTTGCATCTTCTCCTCCTACACTAGACTTTCATGTGGCCCCACAAAAAAATTTATTGTGCTAACGGCTTGTGAAAAAGTGGCCATCGATTCGGTCCATTGGTAATAATTTGGTACCACACGTGCATTGTGGGGTCACGGTCCTGCTGAAATAGAGACGTCTATTTTCAGCCAGCGGTATGCGTTCCTAAAATTCCTCAATTGGATTATCTAATTCTGAATATCGCTCACCCTTAGACGTCCCTGACAAAAAATTGGGCCGACAATTCGAGAGCAAACTATCCTAGCACAAACAAATATGACAAATATCTCCTGGAAAATCTCTTGATTCGTTCTATGCCCTGTTGCCACTGACCGATAACTAGTGTTTTGCTTGTTAAACGTAACATTGTTGGTAAAGCTGGATTTATTTAAATACATGATTTAAACTGCAAAATCGTTATTGTTATATTATTGACTCCAGTCTTCGGTCCAAATCACCGACATACAAATGTTGGTTTAATTGGTATTTGAACGAGTGAAACCCGTGTTTTCTCAACATCGCGCCTAGCTGATTCGTGGCTAATATCCATTTCTTGGCCAATTACCCTTGTGGATCTGTGGGATTAAGATTTACGAATGCTGAAACGTTAACCTCCATCGCCCTACTGACAATAAACTTGTCTTGTTGCATATGAGGCGCTTCACGCATTTTTCTAATTAAGAAAATTATGTATTTCCTCAATGGATGGTAAGGTCGATTATGACATTCTTCTTCATTGACATGTTCGCACAGAAAACTACAATAAGTATACTTCCTCCATTATTTATGACCATAAGAGCAATAGTCGATTATCAGAACACATCGAGAGCGCGGCATGGTGCAATAATTTGATGGCGTCTCCAACAAGCACATCGCGCGCCCCTGTATTATTAATTTTAAATGATAACAACTCATGTTTGATAACTAATGTTGAATCATGTTCAGATACTATGGCAAAATCCTTGAAATAAAAAAGTTTCTCGCTTTCGGTAATCATGCAGCAATAAAAGTAAAATTTTGAGTTTACTCCATTCTCCAACAAAAAACATGGGTGTGGCCTTATGATCCCACGATAGAAGTGAAAACTTATAATTTTCGAATTTTAAAATATATACTGTAACCGTCCGCCCTTATTACCACAACCCGCAATTCACAGCACCCCACCCGTTAATACCCGTTAATACAGTAATAATACCCAAAATACCTACTCATATTTAGCAAGTATTGCGACGGCAGTCGATTCGATTCAATCCAATTCAATTCAATTCGATACAGAGCGGAAAACAATTGGACGGTAACCCGACCAGACGGAACCTCCTGATATGTTGTTTTCTAATAAAATGTATAGTATCTTCTTTTACTTAGGAAACAATAAATATATATTTCTCCCTTAACACGTATTATTATTTTTTAAAATACGCCTGTTATAATACCTATATAATTACGTTTATGTTATATATTCGATTAGTTCGTTGAATCAACAAAAAATAATATCGATATTGTTATAAAAAATTATTTATTCTTATCTCTGTACCCATGAAGTAATATTAGTTACAAAATAAACAAAAACAATAATATTTGTGAATTATATTGTGGAATTTTCCTCTGATTAGACTTCTTCACTGGTATTATGTTCTAAGAATGAAACAATAGGCCTATGGAAGATAAAATATGCTGTGAATACTTTAGATTCAAGTTTATTTCTCTCGCTTAGTCAATGAGTGGAACGAGGGTTACATAGACGAAAGTGACAGCTCAGTCTCATTCAATACCCACAAACTCTCTCTACTGTCTCGCTCTGCCGGCTGATCCTCTCTCACTTAGTCGACTCGAGCCGACTTTACCCGAAGGAGCTTTACATAGCTGAGCCTGACGCGTGACGGCCTACACCCACAAAAATAAAAGTGCTGAGGGCGCCTAAAGAAGTTTTCACTTCAAAAATACTCTAACCAGGGGACTTATATTACTGTAGTTATGACCGCCCATATGTCCTCAATCGATTAAAAGAATATTTATAAGTTAATTAGTGGCATATATAAAAAAAACATAAATATAACATTTTGACAAATTATTGACATTTTTCGGGATTAATATGTCTGATCCCTCAAAAGATGTCGCAGTTAGTCATTTTATATGCAAAGGACCCAACCAATGATCCTGCATTGATTTCATGTGGTTATACCTTAAAAAACATTTTTATACCGTTTTTACTACACTAATATGCAAAATAATCCCTAGATTCCAAAAACGTAAGAATATACCCTGTATATTCCTACGTTTCTATCCTTTTATATATAAAAAGTTGGGGCACTTAGGGTAAAACGGAAAGTCGTACAAACCCGAAAAGTAGATGAAAAATTGTCGCCTGGGAAACATATATGATGCATTGCAAGTTTCATCTCGATCAAAATGGCAATAGAAAAGTGCTCTCCTTGGCAACTGGTATATATAGATTAGAAAACCATGAGAATCTCCAATGACGCATAGTGATGTAGAGGAACCACTGAGCGTATATAATATGTCCAATAAATATATGCACCAGCCCCTTAGCTCCCCTAACATATTACAAAAATTGGCTGGACTCGCCAAAAATATCGCGAGAAATGTAAGAGTTGAAGATACAGCGAAGCTAGCAATGTTATACCTATTTGAGACTTGACGGGATTTTATTCATTAACCATGGAATAAAGGAAATTTGTTTACGTCGCCAAATTTGGAATCCATACTTCCGCGTGGATTGACCTAAATGGCTCAATTATCGAAGACGTATAATAAAATGATTTATCAGAACTCGTCGCTGCCGGGAAATTGATTTTTCGAGAAAGGGGGTGGGTTCAAAAGTCAACGGACATAATTTATTTAACCCGATTTTCTGCCGGCAACTTTCAGATTTATGGTTCTCAATGTCAAGTCGGCTATATACAGATTTTTATGAAACCGCTATGAGTTATTACTGTATGGTTTCTTAGCAAATACTGCACGATTAATCACCACCATCAGGATATTATCGAGGTCGGTCTAGCTTATCTTGTCGAAATTCGTTTAATTAATACCGATAAGGCTTGTTTAAAAATATCTCAATATATTTTTTAAATATATCCTCTGCGTCCTTTGAATATATCCCCCATAGGTCCCTCTACGAACTGTATATAATTTTATTTCTGTTCTTCAAAACAGCTAGTGCCGACCTGAATATTTATAATTATTTTAAGTATAGTTTCGACAACAGTATATTTCAAAAATATACATCCAAAATACAGTTCAACATTGGTTTCAACCGTTTTTCAAATCAAATCCATTATTCACGTTATGAGCGAGATTTGATCAGCCGGTATAGAGCACTCTTAATATAATTTGATTTAAATCAAATTGCCAACCGTGCAGAATTAACAAGTAAAATAAAATTATTTCTATATTATTAAATTGCCAACGATAATGAATGTAGAAAATATTATTTAATCTAGAAAAGATATACACAATATATAAGCAATATCCTAAACACTTACCCTTTCGTCTAATGAAGGATCTTCAGGTAGTATCTGAAAACAAAAAAAATGGACTGAAACAACCTGCAACAACTTTTATAGAATATCATTGACCAAGACCGAATCATGCTCTGAAAATTATATACAATATTACAATATATATACACTTAGCCGGAAAAATAGCACACAACCAAAAATTATGCTTAATTTCAAAGTTTCGATCGATATTATTTTTTTTAACTGTAGTTTCTTCTTTGGTAATTGCACTGTAATAAATGTTTTATTCAGATTTCAGTTTTAGGCTTATACAGAGTATAAAAATGAAAATAGTTTTTTTACGTTAAATTTGAGACATTAGCGACAACAACGGATGCATAATGAAATCATACTGTAGCCTCATGTTTTCTGAACATTTTGTTCTTTAAATTTCTCTGATGTGCAATATCAAAGAAAGTACACAGTTTTATACCAGAACATGTTTTTCTTATTAAAATAACATTTTAACAATAATTAGCAATACATAGCAAAAAAAAGTAGTAGCGCGTGTTTCCACCTCTACTTCTAATAACTGCTTCACATCGCCGAGGTATACTGGATATTAAATTGGATATTTGATTAAGTCCCCAAATATCGGTAACCATAATTTGAACATCTTGCAGGTTGGCAAGACGGGTTTGATGCTGTCTCAGTGCCCTACCAATAATATCCCCTAAGTGCTCAATAGAATTCATATCGGGACTATGCGGTGGCTAATTAATAGTTCGAATATTTACTTCATGTAGATATTCCTTGACGATGCGCGCTACATGAGTCTTGCGTTATATATATATATATATATATATATATATATATATATATATATATATATATATATATATATATATATATATATATATATATATATATATATATATATATATATATATATATATATATATATATATATATATATATATATATATATATATATATATATATATATATATAATTTTATATATATATTGGGCTTATATAATATCACCGAAAAAATCCAACATAACATGTTAAATAAAAAAATTATAATCCTATCAATGAGAAAATCGGGGTGTCCAGAACTTTTTCTAGAAGGTCAATGATTTTAGTAACATGTATACATTGTATTGTGTAGTCTGAGGAAGAGCAGAAACGTGAGTCATAAAATGTATTATCTAAATAGGCAAGCAGAATTCATACTGTCACGTTTCCCCAGATGAGTTTTCAACACGATCTTATCACTGTACTAGCAAAGCTTTAGAGCTTCTATACACATTTTGTTCACTGAGTGCGGCAAATATGATAAAAATGCTTAGTATATAAAAAGTGATAATTAAACAGCCCTGTATTACTTTGAGTGTCGTATTTTTTGTTACCATGCACCTAAAAGAGAATATGTTTCTTTAAGGTGAACTAGGCGACTGCCTGCGACAGGCGACTCCAGCAGAATTTCAGTTATAAACTATTTTTAACGCGTTCGGTGCATCACTCTTTGCATATGTCACTTTAGAATTCGGATAATTCTTAGAAGATTATGAATATTTAAAAAAAAAATAACTCCGTTCGTAGTCGGTAATCGCTAGCAAGCTAATCTTATTTATAATTTGTTTCCGAATCTGTTACCAAACTGTGTACATCCAACTATTTCAATACGAATATCTAATTATTCATTTATGGCCACTAAATATGACCACTAAATATGATGGGTTGCTTAATACCTATCTAATGTGCCTCGTGAATGTCTAATCGGTCACCAAACTGAGTACACCAAATTATTTCAATACGAATATCTGATTATTTATTCGCGGTCTGCAATAAATATGCTTGATTACTAAGTAGACTTGTGCTTGCAAAATATCTATAATCTATGAACAAATTGTGATTATTAAACTAATTGAATACGAACCTCGGTTTATTATTATGTAATGAGAAGGATTCGAACATCAAAAAATAGTGTGAAACATTTGTTTTAGGTTATATTGTTTTTATTAAATTAAAATTAGTAGTGAAACCAACAACTTATTTATAATTAATACTAATTAAAAATTATTAAATTATGTAAGGCAAAATACCAAATATATTTGTTATAAAATATTCAGCCGTTTTATGAAACGTAGCCACAAAACCTCATGATAACCTCTCATAATAAAACCTCTAGAATCATGAACAAAACATTGAAGTATTGAAATATACTGAATGCACTTGCAAAGTATAATATTGTATTAATGTCATTTAATGACATATTAATGTGTAAATGTCATTTATTAATATAATGTATTTGAGTGATACACAGGTCTGACCAAAGAACTTTGATTTATAAAAAATATACGAATATTAACTCTGACCGTGGCGACTCCGGCAGAATTTCAAATTATAAATGTGTATGTACAGTAGGTATGTATTCAAGGAAATGGCACGTAAAGCCGATTTTGGACTGGCAACCGGATGGCGAGGGGTAATCTGGCCTTTGAGTAGTACAGAGCCCCCTCATAGAGGCCAAAGTGACCCCAAATAGACAGGGGCGGCGATATGGGGGTAGGGCAAAATCGAAAATCTTTTGACAAAGCAACCGGATTAAAATGCGGTAGCATTGAGGGTAATACCCTAATTATATAATGAAATTTTTTTGCCAGCCGAAACACACGGGCCGTTTTTGCACTAGCGAATAAAAAAAAACAAGAAAATAGTTATTAGGGAACCGCTTCAAAATTGGTGAGCATGCTTATTGACACCACCAAACATTGGGAAAAAATTGCCATCCGATTCTGTCCAAGTAGTCGGGTAAATATTCATTGAAAAGGATTTGTAACAATTTTGTGCAGCGTATGGCATTATTGTAATTTTAATGAGGTTTGGGGGGTGGCTAACTAGGGGTTAATTTAATCAAAATTGGATGGCATTGATACACACTATTATTTGTACTTAGGACAGCATAAATTTCGAACGCCATCCGATTACAACAATTTTTAGTGTTTTTTTAATTATTGCTGAAACAATCGAAAAAAATGGCTTTTCGGCGATTTTTGAGGGGTTGTTTCTCCGAAATTGCCCATCAGGAACGGATGGCAATTTTTTCCCAATGTTTGGTGGTATCAATAAGTATGCTCACCAGTTTTGATGCATAAGTTTTTTCTAGTTTTTTTTTAGTCGCTAGTGCAAAAACGGCCCGTCTGTTTCGGCTGGCAAAAAATTTGATTACATAATTAGGGTATTACCTTCAATGCTACTGCATTTTTATCCGGTTGCTTTGTCAAAAATTTTTCGATTTTGCCCCACCCCCATAACGCCGCCCCTACCCATTTGGGATCACTTTGGCCGCTACGAGGAGGCTCTGTACTACTCAAAGGCCCAGATTACCACTCGCAGACATATTAAATTAAAATGTTAATGTTTAACCCACACTATTTTGCTACGAGGCTAAAACTCTCAAAACCCTCTCGATATCTACCAATGCTTTAATATGATAGGTTTTGAATAGTACCTACTTAGTTTATCATGTTTAAATAGTTAATCTGTTACAATGCGTTATGTCAAACATTTTAGTGCCCCTAATTTTTTTTCTCGCTGAATTTTTGTTTAATTATAGTTGATAGACTGCATCTCCAATAGGAACATAGCTATGCATTAAGGATGTCGTTCCCTATCTCTGTTATACTTAAACTGCCGTGTTCTTCAGCAG